>CAMZMU010000074.1:153052679-153291849 GCA_947311845.1 Poa pratensis
CGCTTTTGCACATCCCTCTGCAGGCACGATGAAATGTTTAATTAAATAGAGAAATTATAAACATACATACAAATCACGAAACAGAGGTGAGCTTGGACACGTCTCCTCTCCCGCGACAGAGGCGACTTTCTGGAACTCCCCCGCGACTCCACCTCACCGCCGGTGTCTCGCTGGTTCCCCTCCCCTCCGCCGGCCGCTCCGGCGGCGGGAGGTGGGGGGAACCCCGATTCCCAGTGTGTATATAGTGTAGGCGTTTGCAGGGTCCAAGACGGTGGCGCTTTGGCGATGGAGGCGCGGCCGGAGTTGGTTTTGCAGGTGACGCTCGTCCTCGTCGGCGGTGGGGCTCGTTGGAGGTCCACGGTGGAGCGTCTCCTCTCTCGCGCTCGAAGTCATCGGGGCTCTCTTGTGCGAGCTACCCCTCCCGGAGTCCGGTGCGGCGGATCCGGTTCAGTTTCCTTGAAGGTCTGGCGGCAGATCAGGGCCGGGTGGTGGCTGGCGACGGCGGATGGAGGATCTTCGGATCTCAAGGTTCGACGACAACCCGCGCGCCAGGGGTCTTCTTCCTATCCAAGCGTCTGTGGAGAAGCGGCGGCGGCCACGCCATCGGCACATCCTCATCGCCGGCGACGACCTAGGGTTACAGTAGGACTTGGGTGTAATTTTATTTTCGTGGAGGTCCTTTCTGTAATTGTTCTGATCTAATGCCATCAGGTTTTCCCGCAAAAAAAATAGAGAAATTATAATGGACCAACAAATAGAGATACCAACGCACAATTTAACAATGAGTAATTTTCCAAGTACGACAAAAGAACGAAAGATAACATATTGAAAATATTGGTGCCAATTAAACGAGAGCTGGGTCTCTGACTTTGGGATTGTTTGAAGCTGGCTCGGTGGCTCCTGTTAGTCGCCCAAGAAATTTCTATAATGCTAGCACTTACGGTGAGTGACCGGGACCATCCAAGTATGAGAATAAACAAAGACTAACAATGCCGAGCTAGTACATGCAAATAATGATTTCACGAACAGATGAAAAAAAATCAAGTGAATCCATTGCGAATCAACCACAGAACAAAAACACCACCCAGCCTGTCCTCCCAGCGAAATCCAAAAGCTTACAGCGGTGATCCACCGGCTGAGTACCATGTGGAATGTAAGCATTAGATAAAAAAGGAAATAAAATAAAGGGTGCAACTAATCACCAAGAGCAAAGCATTACAGAATCATAATAGATCGGCACTCACCTGTAATAACATCTCAAAACCTATCAGCATTTGGAGCTTATCCAGCTGCCTCTAAGGAAAAATTCACATAACATAGATCAATCACTTTTGGCAAAGCAAACATCCGACCAACACTGGAGTATGACAATGGAACAGATGTCCAAGGAAAGCAGACAACCTACCTTAAGCTCCTGTATGCGTACAAGTCCGGAGAACATTAATAGAAAAGGTTTCTCACAGAAGACAATCATAGGTAAATATGTGTTTTCAGTATGGCCGGGAACGTGAACCACCACCCTGGTTTCTGTTGGGCCCATGGCCTCCTCCGTCTCTGCGCCGGTCCCCTCCATAGCCACCACCACCACCGCGTCCCCCTCTGCACAAGTAATGCCACAAACACATTATATGTATACATCATACAGACGAATCCTGATTTTACTTACATATAATCGATCTGAAATACACAATGCACGCTATATGCCAATTTTAAGGCTCATAGAAGAAAAACCACAGACCAGTAAACTATTGTTAGTAATGATTTCTCACTGAATCTGGTCAAATGCATATTTAACATGATATAATGGTGTATGATCAAAATTAGCTACAGGTTTAACTTCCTTTGGTCTACACCATGTCCTCTCCCATCCTTCAATCTAATAAAAAGCCAGGACACAATGACATAATTTGACAGCGCATGTCATATTCTCCAATCCACAAAATGGTTTAGGAGGGTCGCAATCACAATTTGATGCAGGAGTAAAGAGTATTATAATACAGTGCAACTGCAAACCGAGCCATCAAATTGGAACACAAGGTACTACTTGCCCCAGAGTGGGCATTGCATTGCAGATTTTGCATTTACCAGATAAACAAAGAAGTACTTACCCATGACCAGAAGTGGGAGCCCTGGGCGCCGATTTCTCAGCCATCACAACACTAATTTTATGGCCTCTCATTAAATAATCTGGCACATGAAAATAATGTATGCATTATGAACTGCAAAACACTACACGTTAAGTGGAAGCATATCATGTATCAGTCAGTCCAAACTCAGCACTACACATACTATTGTAGAATCCACCAGCTGAATGAGCAGCAGAAGGATCTTCATAAGCAAGGCAACCGTCTCCTTTGTTTTTCCCAGAATCGTCAGTATAGAGTTTTATGTTCCAGGGCCACTGGTCTTTGTAACCACGCTTCTGCTTGATCCTTCCAACCTTTAAAAAAGTGATTGCAAGTATTCAAAAAACACATAGTCACGCAAGCCAAATGATAAAGAAAAATAATGGAATAAAATGGTCTGTAGTACACATAAGAGCAGGAACTTCGATTGACCACAAAAACTCTGCAGTATGAACCAAACTGTATTCTATGCTCTAAGATCTCCGTTAACAGAGAGTGCGATGCCAAGAGTTATTTGCCAACCAATATCTTACACCACACACGAACGACTCAACATGACAATACACTAAAGCTATGATGCAAAAAATATCAAAACATACATTAGTCTATACTACTATTAAAAGAGCAAACTTGTGTTGATACATTGAATCTGAGCCCTTCAATATTTGGCCAACGGTCCAGATCGCTCCAATGTTTGACAACTCAACACAAATCCACTTTTGCCCGTTTTACCCTCCCACCAAATCACATAATACTGCTAATGCCATCGTACCGGTTCGTTTTATTTCAAGACACCTTTTCGTTTTCGTAAAAATTACACGTAATTGCCACCGCTAAAGAAAACGGTTCGGCGCGGTTCGAAAACAAAAATCCCACCTCTCGTCCCTTAACTGTTCACGCCTGCGCCACCTACCGCCCGCGGTCCAGCTTCTCCCGCACCGCACCGAGCTCCGCTGCCTTCTGTCTCCCCGGGGCGCCCCACGCAAAGCTGCATCTATGTGTTCCACCCCGCGGTCACGGCTCCCTGTGCGTCTGCCCCTGTTTCCTCAGGACGGCGCATCACCGAACCATATTGCTTCTTGATGTCGAGAACAACCAACGCGGTTGCCGTCGTCGGCGGCCGCGACCATATTTACTTTTCAATTATTAACCTCCGCTCCTACGTCTGTGATATTTTCACCCTATTCACCCCCGGTGCCAGGGCGTCTCCGCGCGACGACGCCTCGCTCTCTACCCTCTGGCAGTCCGGCTCCGGCTCCCGCGTGTAGCTGAAGGCCTGAAGTCGATCGATGATATGAAAAGGCACGACGATGAGTGTCAGATGAGCTCCTCCTGTACACCTCCTTATCTCCCACTACACCCGATGTCTCCATATGCAAAGTAATCAACATGCAGGTTTGGTTCAGAGGCGGAATCAGTCGGATGAGTCCTTGTATACACTACGATTTATTCACTTTAGATTACTGCATTTGAATGATATAAGTGGTCAACTCTGTTTTGGATAGATCATGGGTTAACATGATTGTCTGCAACAGTCATGGACTGCAAGTGGGCGATTGATGATAATTACCAGCATATTAATTAGTACATGGCGTCACCGCGTCAGCGTCTGCAGGTTAATAATTACCAGCATATGCTAATCAGTGGACATCGATGGTTATTTTGAATGGATCAAAGCATAGAAAAACGAAGTCACTCTGTACTTTTTAAACTCATACTCCTATATTTACTTTGCAGTGTAGATTTCTTCCTCGGGACTATATTTGGTGTGGTTTCCTGAGTTGGCAATGCAGTCTAGGCTTGATCCGTTGAGGTGGTCAACTGTGGTCAAAACTGATGCATCATGGATATTTGCAAACTTTGTAGTACCGTTGGTATTTATCAATCAATTTTCATTTAGACCAACGGGGCGAGTCTAAAAATACATACGTCAACTTTTTTTTACCAATATACTAAGAACATACATTATGAATAAATTCATTTAGAATAATTGGTTATCGTAAGACCCGAGGCAACACCTATCGGGCAAATAATTGATTGATTTCTGGCTTAAGAATTATTTGTGTATATCAATAATTATTAAAACCAGACTAAACATTTTTTATGTATTAGTCGACATGCTGTATTACACGTGCAGTATTTTCTACTTGTAAATTGTCCAACGTGCGTTGCACGTACATGCCAAATAGTCTATACAAATAGAAAAATACATCAACCTATTTGGGAGTACAACTTCGTGAGCAGAACATCTCACTGAAGATGATTATGACTAGGACAAACCCAATATCCTAAGTTACTCATGTCAAAATATCCGAATTTACTCATGAAATTTGATATAACCCCCATTATGATCTCAGCACATATGCTTTACATTTAGTTTACAAATATAAGGACCTTGTGTTACAAATTATAGTAGATGGGTGTCCAACCAATGCAGTGACTCTAGAAAAATACTATTGTTGTTCCCTAAAAAAATGTTACTCCCTTTGGTCCGTTTTAAAGGTCGTGGATGGAGTGCTGCGACAGTACAAAGCACTGCATAGCTCACGTCACTTATTACGGATCAGAGGAGTATTATTAATATGGTGTAATGCAAATTAACACCTCCTGTTAACAGAACAATGTACAGTTCATAACATAAGTTCACTGTTCAAATCATTTGCCATACGACAACATTAACAATAAAAGTGGAATCGGAGATTATTTTAAGAGGAACACATACAGGGCAATAAAGAACTAATACATACAGTTCAATTTAAGGAGCACACTAAATACACAACCATATCAGAAAATGATACATTCACAAAATATATGCAGTTTTTGACTATAACTCCCTCCGTACCTAAATGTAAGATGTTTTAGCATTTGTCCACATTCATATGGACATAAATGTATCTAGACACATTACATGTGTATGTTCATTCATTTTAGTATGCATATAGACAAAATGTGTAACACCTAAACATCTTATATTTAGGAACAGAGGGAGTATATAACAATACAGAATTCAAGGTAAATATACCTGGCCAATTCCTCCAAAAAGCTCTTGCAGCTCCTCAACAGTCACATCAGGAGGAAGGTTAGAGATGTAAATCCTTGCATTGTCACAGGAATCATCACAGTTTCCATCACACTGCTTAACCTTTGTAGCTGGTTCAGGGGTGGCATTTCCGCCATAGCCACCGCCGCCTCCGCCACCACCATGATAAGGTGGCGGTGCGGCGCGCGGTGCGGCACCCGCGCTTCCACTGCCAGGCGCAGAACGACCACCATAACCACCATCATATGTAGGCGGCAGGCCTCCTTGCCCCCCTGGGGCACCTCCACTATATGGGTTTGGAGGTGGGGCACCATAACTAGGTGCATAAGAGCCTCGACCACCGCTGTAGTTGTTAGGGGGTGGCACTGCAGAATCTGAACTGTATACATTACTGGCTCCATAAGAACTTGGGGGCGGTGCGTAGTCACCTGCAGGCCCACCATAGGATGGAGGACCTTTAGGGGAGCTTGTCCGTAGCCACCATCATTGTAAGTATTTTTTTCTACCCTTTGGTTGTTCTCTTGGTCTCTTCCCCCATAACCACCACCACCACTGCTACCACGGTAGTCATCAGAACCACGGCCACTACCACCATCACGATTATATCCTCCTCTTCCTCCCCCTTCACCTCTGCTGTAGCCACCACCACCTCCTGAACCATAATCACCACCACCACGATTGTAGCCTCCACCTCCTCCACCAGACCTATCGTACCCACCGCTACCACCTCCGCCACCACCACCACCACCACCTCCACTTGGGTTAACTGCCCCACACTTATTGCACTCAGTCCTCCTCGCGAAGTTCACATTACCGCAGCTGTAACACGAGTACATTTTTTAGTCTTACGGATTCCACAAAAGATAATCTCCACAGCATGAAAACAGCAGACAGCAGTTAAGAAACTATAGTCCACAATGTTTCCAATAATAGCAAACCATGAACTTAAGATATAAACCCATAAATTACGCACACACTTTTGTATAAACAACAAATGAGATAATACAAGGGGGTACATAGCAAACCGAGAGCACAAGGCAGAAATATACTATAACAGCATACATCCAGCCATATGTATTTGAGTGAAAATTCACACCTGCATATCATTGCATCACGAGTTATATTTAAAATCATTGGGCATTTAGCAGAAACTAAAACCAAGCCATGAGAATGAAGTGATGTCTGCAATTCCAATCACACGGTTACTTCAAAAAATTCAGTATCATAGATTGTCATGAAAACAACCACCAATGAAGGAAAGCTGAACAATTCAACTACCAAATATTACTACTTCACACCATGTCGAAAGTAAACCTCAAGTCGAACAAGCCAACAATTGAAGCAGCTAAACAAGGTAAACAGACACCCTACAATAGGGTTGACTTATCTCGTGTCTGCACATCTAAATTCTCACGACGTTCAGAAGATCACGGCTGGATCAGCCGAATCCTACGCCTAGTTCCAGAGAGAGATAGAGAGAAATAGATGCGGACCTCGCGTCAGGGCAAACCCAGTCGCCTTCGCGCCCTCCCCCGCGCCCGCCACCTCTCCCGCCGCCTCCACCACCGCCACCGCCGTAGCCTCCTCCGCCACCACCTCCCCTCCCACCACCACCGCCATACCCTCCGCCACCACCTCCATATCCCCCTCCGCCGCCGCCACTGCCGCCGTATCCTCCTCCGCTTCCGCGCCCACGGCCGCCGCCATCTGCGCAAACACGAAGCAGTCAGAAAAAACGAACCACGAAAACTACGCAGAGCAATTCTGAGGATCCGGTGACGACCTCGGCCGCCGTAGCCGCCGCCGCCGCGATAGTCGTCGGATCCGTACGACCCCGACATGGGGTTCACGCCTGGCTAGGGTTTGGGAGGGTTCGAGATGCCGCGGGGGCGGAACAGAGTATTCGCGATGGTGGGGGGAGCGGTGCTGCTGCGGATTAGGGCAAAGGGAAATCTCGCGAACATGGGCCGAAATTAATAAAGGGATTCTTATTTATTCGCTTGCGCTCTCTATATCTGGGCTGGGCCAGGATGATTGTGGCCCATTTCTATTTCGGCCTTTTGATTGGGGTTTTGCCTACAGCCTACTCCGTACTAGGAGTAAGTACTAATAAAGAGAGGCGTTCTCAAAAAAAAAAAACTAATAAAGAGAGGCAACCTAAAATAAAGTAATAAAGAGAGGCCTCCAAATAAATTTGGGAGGTAAGTCATACTAATGAGCCTCCAAATAAATTTGGGAGGTAAGTCAAAAACAAATTATCCATAAATAGTGATTTTGTATCATTTAGCACTATCCAGTGCAAAATATAGTTTTACCATATCTCCTAAATAAATTTGAATTTGAGCTCGAAACTTAGCATGTCTGCACGTCATCACCTCTCTACCGTAACTTTGTTTCCACCGCTCATTTTCTCTAATTTCATAGTATCCCCAAAGAACTAAACTTCATAGCCATACTCTATACAAAAGGCTTTTCTACAAAAAATATAGGCAGCTTGCATCATGTTAAAAAATATAACATATTTTATGGTTTTCAGTGGAGTTAAAAGGCACTGTCTGCTTGTGAGGCCATACATACACTTATGAATCGGACTAGTTCAACTTCATAACGGGACTCGACAGGTAGACCAAACCTATCAATACATGTAGTTCATGAAAACAAAAAACTTCTCACTGTCGTTTTCGCATGTCCACCTTCCCATCGGGTCGTTGTCAACCACCCCCTCCCTTGCCCCACCCCCTCTGCCCTCTCTTTCTCTCACTCGTGCACCATGCAACTTCTCGCCCCGACCACATTGCCGCCCCTCCTCTTCGGGTTCATCATCATCACCTTCTTTCTTCTTTTCTCCATCACCCCTTCTTCCTCCTCCCGCCGCTCATCCTCTCGTATTGAGCAGCGCCGAATGGTTCGGCCCCTAAGGTTGACCAGGTAAATTTTCCAAACTACAGTAATAAAAACCTCTATAGCATCAACTAAAATGATTGCTCCCCCCTGGATGCCGGCAAACACGTACCGTACGTGTGTAGCATAATCAGAGAAAAAACATGATCACAACGCACGCACGCACGCAATCTTTCTTGGCTCTTCAACGGCACACACCAATCATTGTGTGATCTCTCGTAATGATAAACTACTAACGAGAGAACTCTTCCGTGGACTAGTGGTAGCCGTGCATATGCGCATAAGGGCCAGGTCCCGGGTTCGAGTCCTCACTTCTACCTTAATGACAAAGCCGGGGTGGAGTCCCCCCTCCGGTCTTGTTGTTGTTGATAAACTACTAACGACAACGTGATCGCCTTTGTTCCAAGGCCGACAATCTCCGAGACAAACTGGCCCTCACGTAGCCTGTTATGCCGGCCGGCCACCGTACATGCCCGCACGTCTACACCATTTCTTTACTGATTGAATCCCTCGCCTTGCCGCGTCTATATATGAAAGTCGCGTCTCCCGCCATTTCCACACAACCAAGGTAGCGAGCTCGGATCATCGTCTCCATCGATCGAGCAAGTTCCTGCCTTGGAGCAATGGCCGCCTACCTCGCCCTAGCCGTCCTTGTGTCCCTCCTCGCCGCGGTCGCCGCCTCCGACCACGGCGACTACTCCGTGTCATCCTCATATCCCAAGAGCGGCGACGGCAAGAAGCTGGCGGTGAAGGTGGAGGGCATGGTGTACCGCCAGAGCTGCGTGCACCGGAACTCGTGGAACCTGGACGGCGCCACGCCGCTGCCGGGTGCCAAGGTGACGGTGACCTGCCGCGACCTCAAGAACCGCGTCATGGCGTGGCGGATTGCCGTGGCCGACCACCACGGCTACTACCTCGCCGACTTCGGCTACGGCCCGCCCGCGGCGGAGTACTACGGCGGGAACCCGGCCAAGGCGTGCTTCGTCCGCCTGCTCTCGTCGCCGGACCGCAAGTGCGACGACCTCACCAACATCAACCACGGCATCGAGGGCGCGTCCATCCGCGACGAGGGCAAGGGGTCACCCGCAGACGGGTACGCCATCTACGCCGCCGGCCCGCTCGCGTTCAGGCCGAGGAGCTGCGCGCCCACGCGCCACTACTGATCGATCAAGCACGCGTACGTCTGATCTGTTCTGCGGCGCGGGAGGGATTCATTGATTCGGTGATTTGGATTTGAGAAACAAAATGTACGTTGTGCAGTTTGAACTTTCAAGGATATAAATGTATTCATGTGACGTTTTGCTTAATTATGTTTTGTCTACAGACCAATCTTCGTTATTATGTACACCATGTAAGCTAATTTCAGGAATAATAACTCAAGTGCTCTGATTTCTTCACCTTCACGACCTAATTTTCTCCCGAGAGCTCCCGCGACTTCCGCCCCCCAGCCGCCAGCCGCCGCCGCCGCCGGCCACCTCCTCTGCCCCCTCCCCCCCCCCCCCCCATCCCCCCCGTGTCGCACCCAGGCGGCACCGGGGGGCCCCTCCTCGCGCCCCCAGAGCCTCCCCCAGCGCCTCTCCCGCCGCTGCCGTCGCCGGCCCTCGCGCCGCGGCGGTGGCGGCCTCCCTGCCACCACACAACTGGTGCGCGGGGGTGGTTGCTCTTCCTTCTCGCGCGACGGCCGTCGGAACCGGCTGGGACGGAAACGGCGCCGCCGGTGCGGATGTAGCCGGAGCGGCGGCTCCGGGGTCGCCGGGCTTCGGCGTGGTGGCGGAACCGGGGCTCTTGCCCGGTTCTGGTGGGGACGGGCCCCTGCCTGGCCGTGAGGGCGGCAGGCCGGGATCGTCGGCGGCGCGACGGGGCGGGCATCGGTGCCCGGTCGGGCGTGCGGAAGCCGGGGCGGCGGCCCCGGGTCTTGGTTTCGGCGTGGTTGGTGCGGCGAGGGGCGTCGTGGCCGCCAGGGTCGGAGTGGGGAGGAAGCCGGGCGGCGGCCCCGGATCGATGGCGCCACGCGAGGGCGAGGCTTTGGCGCATCGGTGCGGTCGGGGTTTCCCGGCCGTGTGGCCGGCATGGGGTGGCCGTGCTGCACCTCCGGCTGTGACCTCGTTCTCCAGCCGGTCGAGAGGATGCCGGGGCGGCGGCCCCGGGCGGGTGGCGTCATGCTTCCTGCCGTGGAGTGAGGTGCCACGGTGGCTGCGGCATGCGGTTGTCGGTGGTCTGGCCGGTCCTCGAGGGGCGGTTTGCGAGGTTTGCGACACATCGCCGGGCGAAAGCCCTGCCCTGGTTGTCGGCCAGGGCCGACGACGGCGACGCCCTTGGGCGCCGCGTCCTTCTTGAAGGCGTCGTCGAGGTGGTTCTGTTGCCTCCTCGCGCTGGGTTCTCCGGGGAAACCCCAGATCCCTCGCGGGATCGGGCGAGGGCGGCGCTCCTGCGTCGCTTGCCTCTTGGGGCCTCGCCTTGGATGTTCCGCCGGCCAGGGGGACCAGTGATTCAGATGGTGGTTGGCGGCGGCGAGCCTCGTCTTCGGCTAGGGGGAGCGCGGCAATCGGACCGGTGTGGATGTCGGAGCGGCGGCTCCGGATTTCGTCTTGCGTTGAGATCGTCTCCGCAGTGTTGGGTGTCGGCTATGGTCGCTAGGGTGACATGGTTGTCGACTCGTTTGGGGCGCGGCAATCGGTCCGGTGTGGATGTCGGAGCGGCGGCTCCGGATTTCGTCTTGCGTTGAGTTCGTCTCCGCCGTGTTGGGTGTCGGCTATGGTCGCTAGGGTGGCATGGTCGTCGACTCGTTTGGGGCGCGGCAATCGGTCCGGTGTGGACGGCGGTTTGGGGCGTGGCCTTGGGCCCGGTGTGGATGTCGGAGCGGCGGCTCCGGGTTAGCGTTGAGTTTGCCTCCGCCGTGTTTGTGTCGTCTTTGGTTCGCTAGGGCGACTTAGTCGTCGACTCGTTTTGGGGGCGTGGCCTTCGGGCCGGTGTGGTGCGTTGTGTTGTACGGTTTTCGGCCGGTTTCCCTCATAAACTGTCCAACTCTTTTCGACTTTATCAATCAAAGGCATTGCCGAGGTTCGTAAGCTAATTTCAGAAACAACAGTTTTTTTCTGACCCCTTGCTCGGACACGCTAATACCCGGCATGGCACCGGCAGACAGAATAATTTTCGTTATTTTGTAATCGTCCCGGCCGTCAAGGTTTTTTTTTTCTTCTGATCTCTTGCTTGCACAGGAGGCTAATACTGTCGAGGCAGTCTGGCATACATACAAGACGACTGTTTGTACATGTACCCAGTGCGCCTGACATTTTATCAGAAAAGGCCCATTATATCAAACTCGATTTTCATGGCATCCAAGAAGACGAAGTCAATGCTGATTATGTTTATCTTTTCACATCACTAGAGTAAAAAATCCGTACAATATCACATACCCGCTGTGTCCATAATTATGTTGCATTATGAATTTGGTCAAAGTCAAACTTTATACACTTACACTAATCATATAGGAACAAAATATCAAAACTTACACTGTAAAATAAACACGATTAGAATCATCTTAACATATATATTTTTTGTAATATGTCCATTTGGTATTGTAAATGTTGATAATTTTCAATATGCTTAGTCAAACTTTAAAATGTTTGGTTTTGGCCAAACCTAGAATGCAGGATAATCCTTCCAAATACTAAGGTCCCTATAAATGAAGAGCTCACCTTGACTGTGGTCCCCCTTTTGGGGAATTTTATATTTTTCCTCTTTTTACTTTACACTTTGATTATATACTCTCTTTTATAAACTCGATCAAATTTAAAGTTTTGACCTAAGAAAAGAGTCTGATGTCTATAGAGGGAATAAAATTCTAGGTTACAATTTTACATTTCTAAAAGAAATGGTGACACAAAAGATACAAGAACACGAGGGATTGGATAATTTGACACACTTAGTTTGGAATTTGATTATTCGTCAGACCCTATATCACGAATCAAATTTCAAAGTTTGGAAAATCATAAAAAATTGTAACAAGGCAGAAGAGTTTAAGACGAAAGATCATCGTGAAAGATTAGAGCAGTCACCTTAGTACTCCTGCCAAATGCAAACGAAGCCCATGATGAAAGTCCATTGTGAAAGAAGGGGAGCACACGAGTAGCCGCCACGCAATCGAAAAAGTGTGACTAGATATTTTTAAGCCGTTAATCTTGCGCCGGCAGCAGGCCCTCGCCCATGGGGAGAGATATGATGGGCTCCACCTTATAGACACGTGTCACTGTTTTCATTGGAAGGATGTGAGAAACAAGAAGAGCAAAGCGTTTCTAGAGATACTAGTTGAATGCCCGTGCGTTGCTACGGATTTCAGCGGTACCGATGCTCGCCATCTCACACGTCCCGAGAATGACTACTCCATTTCTCTTTGAGAGTTTGCCGCCACAACGTGTAAAGTACTCGGTGTAGCACGAGAAGGATAATCGCCATGAGCCGCCATCGGAAACACGATGCTTGTTCCAAAGATCTATCTAGTTTTGTGGTCCTTTTATTTTGAAGCATGTAGAGTCGATACAAACCCATGTCTATTCTTCTTCCTCCACTGTCCAATCTAACATGGGTTAAAATCGTTGAATGGAATAGTTAATACTCGAGTTTATCTTATTTCTTCATGCCACGAGCACCAAATCAAGGCAGCTGGAAACCACTGCTAAATATTCAAAGGCTAAGTGCAAAGGAGCAACTGAATTATGACCTCATCAAGAAGCAGAGAGAATGCCAACTCTATTTTTCCTCTTTGCATTGCAAAAACAAATGACATCCATCTTCACAGTACTTGTGGCATACCGAACATAGGGTATCCAGGATTCCAGGTCAATACTTCTCCAAATAATGTTCATCAACAGAGGGTGACTATTATGGGCAAACCGACACATAAAGTGGTGAACTTTAGGAGGATAGTCAAAGTTCCAAATACCTCTGAACAGAACCTGCCAAAAATACAATTTTCAGTATTTACGCACATGTGTGATCATGTGATGTGTCGTATTAGACCAACACAACCATACAATGATACTCACTACGTAGCTGGACGCGGTAGTCTCTCTCTGTTTTCCATATTCTCTTTCTCCGGCGCTCACCAAGTTATATTCGTCCTGGCACTGATTCTCGATCCTTTTCCCTTGCACTCCGCAAATACCACGGCCGGCTTCGTTTCTAAATTCAAACTGCCATCACCCGTTTTAAAATTCAAGCCGCCACCCCGCCGTCAATAGACACCGGTGACTACACCAAGTTATATTCGTTCTAGCACTGATTCTCGATTCTTTCCTCTCTCTCTACGTATGGCAAATTTCTCCATCTCCTCAACGTTCACTGACATGGTCTTGACCTGGGTCGTCGTCCTCATATTTGCCTGAGTGAACAAGAACAGATAGGTCAGATATTTGTTTGAACTGCCACTTAGATTGTTAGAAGTTCCACCTAATCAAATTTAGAAAAAAAAGTGAACACAACAATAAAGCGGAGAGAGTGTGCATATATCTTGTACCAGAACTTTCCACCACGCCAGGTAAGTGATGGTTGAAACCAAACTTGGCACTATAAAAAATAATACTAACATGTTTAAAACAGCAACATATATATGAGATATATACTAACATGTTTAAAGAGAAATACAGACACCAACATGTTTAAAAAAACCAAGGGAACTAATACTAAGTCTTTCCGAGTTGCTTTCGTCAGCTCAAACTGCACGTCTGGATTACAAATGAGTTATTTCTGATATAGTTATCCAAGTAACGGTTACTATACTGAATCTTTTATTGTGATCAATCAACAAAAGAAGTTCCTAATTTCTGACATATTACATGAACAACCACTTCACAGATTTAAAATAAAACATCTCTCTATTGTTCAAAGTTTCCTCGGCCAAGATCAATTGACAGGTCAAAAAATTTCAAGTGAAGAACGAAACAAAAACGAACATGAACAGATCTGCCCTGCCATGTTTTATAAAAAAGGTCGATATTATCATTCTCCAAACAAATAAGTGGATATGCAATTTTTTAATTGTTTACCCGCATAAATTCACTCATATATATGAGATAATCAAAGGTCTTAAATGGCCATGCCATGGATATGTGCTCCAAAGGTGAAACTGAACCTAGATGTCGATATCTGCTATCCTTTGCATGTCTGCTTGCATATACAATAAAAGTAGCTTTTAGATATCAGTCTTGGCTTAAGTTTTCACACGGAAGACATAAATTTAAAACATCAAGAAATTTGCATCCAGCAGAATTTAAACAAGAAACATGAACTCTTGCATATGCCAAAGAGTAGCAGACCATAAGCACTGATGCGCAACTGTGGAAGAAGAAATACATATCTCACTGGAATATATAGTAAGTAGACAGTGCAAAAGGTAAAATAGGATACCCAAGGGACATGTTGGGATACTGAACAATGCGCGCCAAAATGTGCCGAGTACAGACTGAACAAATTATGTAAGAAACTGGACAGGGGCAAAGACCAAAGATAAATTCAATATACGTGCATCGCCAAATTATTCAACAACAGACACTTCCTGATACCGAAGTGTCCAACAGCCACAAATTGATCAATCAAAAAGAATATCATTTACTTAAGGTTCTGAAATCTGGAGAATTAGTACAGTCAAGCACATCCGCACATACGTTCTTGGTAACAGTTCTTACCAACTTCACTACCACACACGAACGAATTTAGCTGACTACTACAAGGTCATGAACTAATCGATTGTAAAATCACACGCAAGGCATATGCCTAATTACCAAGAGAGAAAGAAAAGGGTTGAAGAAAAGAAATTTTCGAGTCTAAATCACCTGCCTGCTGCAGCTCCAGTGGTGCTAGACGCGAGGCACACCGACACCCTGCTCACTGCCCCTGAACGCCGCGACCGGCCGATGCCCTTCCGTTGATGCGGAACGGAACTGCGGGTTGGGGGCTCAGTGGAGCAGGGGATGCTGGTCGGCCTTGGGGAGAAGGACGGAGGCTTCCGCTTCCGTCCGTCATGTCCATGCCGCCCTCCACGGCGCGCGGCATGGAGCCGCTCCGGAAGAGCTGAATTTGCGCTCCTCCTGCCCGTGTCGCCATCTCCGGCACAATCAGCATGAATCACCGCCGCCAGCGACACCACGACAACGGAATCGAAGGAAGTTGGGCAGGTCGTCGCCATCTCCGGGAGCGCCGGCATCGGCGACTCCTCGCCGTCTGCACCACCATGGCCTCCGGCCTCCTCTCTACGCCAGGCCACCAGCCGCTGCCGCCCGGCACCAGCACGACCAACCATGGCCGCATCACCATGCCCACCACTCCTCCCCGACGAAAAGGGCGTGACTGCACAATAGGCAATGGCACAACACATGCGGTGCTCGACGCGACGACCGTTGCGCTATGACCTGTTAACGGAGGCGCCAGGGAACGGGAGTTGGCGAGGACAGCGGCGGCGGCGGATCAGATCGGGCCGCTAGGCGATGGGAGCCCGTTGGGCTGTTCGCGATGTGATACGTCTCCAACGTATCTATAATTTCTGATGTTCCATGCTTATATTATGCCAATTGCTACATGTTTTATTTACACTTTATAGCATTTTTATGCATTTTCTGGGACTAACCTATTAACAAGATGCCACAGTGCCAGTTCCTGTTTTCTGCTGTTTTTGTGTTTCAGAAAAGTTGTTCTGGAAATATTCTCGGAATTGGACGAAACAAAAGACCAGGTCCCTATTTTTCTGTCACGTACACGGAGTCCGAAGGAGACACGAAGGGACCGAGGAGGCGGCCACACCACGTGGCGGCGCGCCCCCCCTCCTGCCGTGCCATGACGTGGTGTGGGCCCCTCGGGTCTCCACCGACGTTGCCCTTTCGCCTATAAATACATCTATTCGGGAAAACCCTAAATACCCGAGTCATATTCCACGAAAAGTTCCAGAGCCGCCGCCGCCGTCAACCCTAACTCGGGAGGGGTCTGAAGCTCTTCCGGCACCCTGCCGGAGAGGGAATCATCACCGGAGGGCTCTACATCGCCATGCCTGCCTCCGGAGTGATGTGTGAGTAGTTCATCCTTGAACTATGGGTCCATAGTTGTGCCATCATGTTTAGATCTTGTGAGCTGCCTATCATGATCAAGATCATCTTATTGTAATGTTACATGTTGTGTTTGCTGGGATCCGATGAATATTGATACTATGTCAAGTTGAATATTGAATTATCATGTCTATGTTATTTATGATCTTGCATGCTCTCCGTTGCTTGTTGATACTCTGGCCAAGTTGATGCTTGTGACTCCAAGAGGGAGTATTTATGCTAGATAGTGGGTTCAGTCTCCATTTAATCTGGGACAGTGACAGAAAGTTCTAAGATTGTGGATATGCTGTTGCCACTAGGGGTAAAACAACGATGCTTTGTCTAAGGATAATTGTGTTGCTTACATTATGCACTTTACTTAATGCAATAGTCTGTTGCTTGCAACTCAATACTGAAAGGGGTACGTGTGGCGCCCCGACCCGACTGCTATACAGTGATACTGTGTCTCCGGTTATCCGATACCACCAGACACACTATCAAAGCATAATAGAGAGATCAAGACTTGTGGAACAACTGGCACATCACAGACTCTACGACACAAATCATTATAGTTCAACTCTTATAATAGAGAAAGATAGCAAATGACAACCAGAGGTCACAGACCCAACATTACAACAAGCGGAAGCAAATTAGGTTGTTCTAAACAACAAGAACCAAATTATGCCTAAGAGGACTACAGATAAACATCACAGCGCCAACTGTTCCAGGATGTCCCAAGCTGCCACCTGGGAAACCCAGACTACTCGTCGACGTCCACAAAGAACCCACCTTCGAGGTCGGTGAAGTCCTCCTCTGAAACAAAACAAACGACGTTGAGTTCGACGAAGTCGCAAGATTATATATAGAGCATTAGCTCGATGATGCTTTCAAGGTTTTATGGCTGTTTTGCATAAAGCTGATTTTATTTATGAAAACATAACTCAAAGGCATCGACTATTCAGAGTATATTCAAAAAGGGGTAAGAAGTGACTCTTTTCTTTGATCACTTTTCTCAACATCAACCATCATCAACACTGTACCTGTTCATCAAAGGCACCTCCCCGAATCACCCTCGAGGAAGTCAACCTTGCATTCTTGAGTGGTACCTCTAGTACCCAGTTTTTAGTCATTCCGTTAAAGTTATTCTATGGTCTTATCGTCCTTTCCCAAGTCGTCCGTAACCGTGGACACGGCTTTTCGAAAAGATTTAACCCTGCAGGGGTGCACTGTGTTTACCTTCGGTACCGCCCGGCTCATTGCCTACACGTAGCTCTCTTCCGGGGAAAGCCGGCTGAGTGGGAACGGTTACAACCTTTACCTTGTTAAAGACTAACCAGGATCATCAGTGAGGACGGAGCAGCGGATCATCAACACCCTGCCCCGTGGCCACTCATTTCCTAGACACCACCATCCTCATCCCAGTTCATACCACCATCATCACGCACGCGCAAATGGAAGCTCAAACTAGAGGACCCTGGCTACTCCCGCTCAAGTTAGTCGGTCGACGAGGGCTCCATATACCCCACCGAAAGGAAGCGCGCTCATTCTTGGTTCAAGAGGTAAAGAACTCGCACCTAGGCGGCGAGAGTGACACAAAACACCACCATACCGAAGTGGCCTCTCATCCCCACCTTTAAGCATCTTATTACCTGTCACCACAAATTCTCCACCATCATCTGTACAATCTCATCACCTGTTTCCAACCATGAAACATCCACCGGACTGCTAAGCATTTTAACTAAGCATGGCTAAGCATCAACACTGCATAGTTAATTATTTAAGGCCAACAGTACAATCCTATGGATAATAGGAGGGGAAACAGGTAATTGGCATCAGAATTTTAATGCAACTATAGGATACTCTAATCCAAGCAAATTGATATTTGGAACCGCATGCAATATTATAGTGGAGAAAATATTTGCGGAAAATAGGATAAGACATGCTCAGAGGGGGATTACGCTTGCCTTGATCAACGTGCGGGTAGTACGGCTCTTCGGGGTATTGTGGCGTAACCCGGTTGCTTGATCTAACGAAAAATACAAACATCGGAAGAGAACCATCAATCACCACACATGCGTTCACAATGCAATGCGCAAACATGATGACATGACAAAAAATAAGGTACTGAACTTATTAAAAGCTCTCTAGCAAGATCGACCAATTTTAAATGGGGAGCGAGAACAATTATTCACCAAAAGAGAAATATTGCTCTACATTGTTTTTAATGTTTTCCTGTGCTAAAAAATGAGGTAAACATGCATGAAATGATGTCACGAGTTAGTCCATAATTTATGAGCATTTTGGTATCACACACCATTTTTATATTGCACCGATAAAAGTTATTACTTTTATAACTTACTCATTTTGATATGTTCTTTTAATTATTTTGTTTCCTCTTCTGAGTATGTCCTAGTTATAGGTTAAATCCAACCCAAAACAATTATTTAGAACCAAAATAGAAGAAGGAATATTTTGGACAGGAATATTTTGGTACTGTGCAGTATCGGAATATCCGAATTTGTTTAACATCGGAAAATCCGATCGGATGGTGCTCTGCAAGAAACGGCTAAGGACTGAAGAAAGAAATCGGTACTGCCTTCACTCGGATTATCCGAGCTAAGCAACAATCGGAAAATCCGATGCTACGAAGAGGGGAGGGAAAAATTCTAAGGACCAAAAGCGCGAGCGTACTGGATTGAATCGGAACATCCGATTCTTCTGCAGCTCGGAAAAACCGAGCGGGAAAGAAAACACGGCTGCGCACGGCGACGCACGGCCGTGTGCGGGGCCACGGCGACACAGCAGGCTAAGGGAAAACGGAGGGGAGAAAGAGGTGGGCGTGCTCACCCTGAGCTCGGGAAGGTGCTCTGTGGCGGCGGAGATGGACGGACGGCGACTAATTCTTCCGGCAATGCGGCGGCGGTGGTGGAGAGTAACGGGGCGGCGACGGCAACGCCGGCGACCCCGGCTCGATTCCTCCGGCGAGGACGGAGAGGGAGAAGCGGCGGAGCTTGTGGGCTTCTTGGATTCGCTCGGAGCGCTTCAATCGACGGCTACGTGCGGCGGCAGTGCTCGGGCTGAGGTGCGGCCATGGCGAGGAGATAAGAGAGGAACGAGGAGCAGGTGCGCGAGGGAATAGAGGAGCAGGTGGGGCTTGTGGTCGGTCTCTCCTCGCAGGGGAAGGCCGAGGAAGGGGGGGCCCGGGCGTGGGCGTCGCGCGAGCGGCGACGGCATGGCCACGGCGCACTGCAGCGCATGGCTACAGGAAGAAGAGAGGGCATTTCGCGAAAAACCCCCTGCAAACCTGGTTTCCATCACAGATGGGTCCATTTCTCTTTTCTTTTTAAAACCAGCTGACTTTGGGGATTTAATTTAGGCACCAAAACATTTTCAAAAATTATGAAATAATTTGTGTAGCCTTTTTATTCATGTGGGAGCTCCACAAAAATTGGCGCCCCAAGATAAAATGTTTTGGACAGCATTCGTTTAGAGAGGGTGGGGAAATGGCATTTTGTTAAATTCAAAAGTGTTGCTCCTTTAACAATTTGGAGCAAGCGCTAAATATTGTTTTGGAGCTCTTGGAACTTCCTTGACAATATAAGATGTCAAGTAATTTTAGTTGCAAGATTGAGTGCCTTCGTTGTTTTGAAAATGGTTGAATCAAAATTAGCACTTTGTTTGAAGTGGTGCCAAACCACAACAATTCCCTAGCAACACCCACAATTCCCTAGCAACAACAACAATTCCCTAGCACAATTCCCTAGTGACAACAACATGATGCATGATGCCATGATGCAATGTACACAAAAGTGGAAAAATTACACGGGTTTTCGGGTTCTCAAACTTCGGGCTGTTACAACTCTACCCCCCTTACAAGAATCTCGTCCCGAGATTCTAAGGTTGCGGAAAGAAGTCGGGATACTCCTCGCGAAGACTAGACTCTCTTTCCCAAGTTGCTTCTTCCTCGGAATGGTGCGACCACTGAATCTTGAGGAACTTGGTAGTCTTGTTACGGGTCTTCCTTTCGGCTTCATCCAAGACACGGATAGGATGCTCGCGATAGGTGAGATCTTCCTGGAGATCCAGTTCTTCATGATTGACCCCATGGATAGGATCTTTGAAGCACCGGCGAAGTTGAGAGACATGAAACACATCATGTACATTTGGGAATTTGACCGGTAACTCCAATTGATAAGAAAGTTCTCCTCGCTTAGCCAGAACGGTGAAAGGGCCAACATAGCGAGGTGCCAATTTCCCTTTGATTCCGAAGCGGCGCACGCCACGAAGGGGAGAGATGCGGAGATAAGCTTCATCACCAATTTCATAGTGAATTTCCTGATGGTGCTTATCATAGTAGCTCTTCTGCCTAGACTGAGCAATATTCAGATTCTCTCTTATGATTCGAACCTTCTCCTCAGCTTCATTGATCACATCCGGACCAAAGAGTGCTCTCTCTCCGGTCTCAGACCAATTTAGAGGAGTGCGGCATTTTCTTCCATAAAGAGCCTCAAAGGGAGCCATGCCCAGACTAGCTTGATAGCTGTTGTTGTAGGAGAACTCCGCGAAAGGAAGGTACTTTTCCCAACCATTGCCAAAAGAGATCACACATGCCCTAAGCATGTCTTCCAACACTTGGTTCACTCTTTCGGTCTGGCCATCAGTTTGGGGATGGTAGGCGGTACTGAAGTTGAGACGGGACCCCATAGCAGTTTGGAAACTCTGCCAGAATTTGGAGACAAAGATACTTCCACGGTCTGATATGATCCTCAGAGGGACCCCATGCAATGGAACAATACGAGCCAAATATAAGTCAGCAAGTTGACTTGCCCGTATATCATCACGGACTGGTAGGAAGTGAGCAACCTTGGAAAGACGATCAATGATTACCCAAATTGCATTGTTGCCCTTTTGAGATCGGGGAAACCCGGTGATGAAGTCCATACCAATTTCATCCCATTTCCATTCCGGGACAGCAATAGGGCGAAGAGTGCCGGCAGGCCTTTGATGTTCAGCCTTCACCCGTCGACATGTGTCGCATTCAGCAACATACTTGGCGATTTCTCGTTTCATACGAGTCCACCAGAATTGTGGCCGAAGGTCTTGGTACATTTTGGTACTACCGGGATGAATAGAGAGAGGTGATTCATGAGCTTCTTGAAGAATGAGCTCCCTCAAATTCCGGTTCTTTGGCACCACTAGACGGTCACCGAAATAAACAATTCCGGATTCATCTTCCGAGAAACATTTGGCCTTGCCACTAGCAATGTTCCTCTTGATATTCAGGATACCCTCATCCAACTTCTGAGCATCCTTAATCTGGTCTACTAGAGTAGCTTTGATCTCCAGATTTGCAAGGTAGCCGGAGGGAACCATTTCTAAGTTCAAACGAGAGAACTCCTCATGGAGGGCAGGTTGGGCCTTTTCAATCATCAGATTGTTGCAATAGGACTTCCGACTTAGCGCGTCAGCCACGACGTTTGCTTTGCCAGGTTGATAATTCAGACTCACATTATAGTCCGTGATTAACTCAACCAACGCCTTTGCCTGAGATTTAAATCCGGCTGGGTGAAGAGGTACTTCAGACTCTTGTGATCCGAGAAAATCTCACAACGGTTACCAAACAGGTATGGTCTCCATTGCTTCAAAGCATAGACCACCGCGGCAAGTTCTAGATCATGAGTTGGGTAGTTGTGCTCACGCGGCTTCAATTGGCGGGAAGCATACGCCACCACATGGCCATCTTGCATCAATACACAACCCAAGCCTTGTAGAGAGGCGTCACAGAAGACGACGAAATCCTTGCTTGTGTCCGGCAGGACAAGCACAGGAGCGGACGTGAGCTTGGCTTTCAGTGTTTTGAAACTCTCTTCAGCTTCGACCGTCCATATGAACTTTCTGTCCTTCTTGAGAAGGTCAGTCAGAGCCTTGGCTATCTTGGAGAAACCTTCGATGAATCGGCGGTAATAACCCGCCAATCCGAGAAAACTTCGAATGTCCTTGACTGACATTGGAGTTTTCCAATCCAGAATGGACTGAATCTTGTCAGGAATGACTTCCACACCATTTGCGAATATTACATGACCAAGGAAGACAGATTTATCCAACCAAAACTCACACTTGGAGAACTTGGCATAAAGACGGTGTTCACGAAGCCGTGTCAGAACCAACCGAAGGTGTTCATCATGCTCTTCGTCGGTTTTAGAATAGATGAGGATGTCATCGATGTAGATAACGACAAACTTATCAAGATAATCCATGAAGATGGAGTTCATGAGCCTCATGAAAGTAGCCGGAGCATTTGTGAGACCGAAGGACATGACGGTATACTCATACGAGCCATAGCGAGTAACAAATGTTGTCTTTGGAATATCCTCCTTTCTGATTTTTATCTGATGGTAGCCTGACCTCAGATCCATCTTGGAGAATACCGTTGCACCAGCTAACTGATCCAACAGATCATTGATGCGAGGGATAGGATACTTGTTCTTGATTGTCACCGCATTCAACGGTCGGTAGTCAGAGACTAGACGAGGCACGGTAGAATCCCTCTTCTTGACAAAGAGTACCGGACAACCCCAAGGTGAACGGCTAGGCTGGATGAACTCCTTTGCTAACAGCAGATCAATTTGCTCTTTCAACAGAGCCAACTCTTCCACCGGCATACGGTAGGGCTTCTTGGAAATTGGAGCAGTACCGGGAAGTAGATCTATGACAAACTCCACACTTCGGTCAGGAGGCATGCCAGGCAACTCTTCCGGGAACACATCCGGGAAGTCACACACCACGTGTATGTCCTGGATTTCAGGAGGGGTTTCGCCTTCCATAAAACAAAGAAGGATCTCAGGGGAGTTGGGTATGACTGAGGATGGAGGTCTTGACAGTGCAGACCAATACTTCACACTTTCCCCAGAGGAATTGGTCACGGTGACGGTCTTGGCAGCACAGTCGATATTAGCCTGGTATTTGGCTAGCCAGTCCATGCCCAGTATGACATCAATGCCATTTGACCTCAGAGCTATCAAAGCAAAGGGAAAAGAGTAGTAACCGATAGTAATCTGGACCTCAGGAGTAACACCATCGGTCCGCCATTTAGAGCCAGGAGTGGAGATCTCCAAAGGTCGTCTCATTTTCTCGAACGGTATTTTGTGGTCTTTTGCAAACGCTATGGATATGAATGAATGCGATGCTCCAGAGTCAAACAAAACTGTAGCTGAATTGCCATTGATTCGTAACTCACCCATAAGAACGCCGGGGTCATCTTCAGCTTCTTCAACAGAGACGTGGTTCAGGCGACCACGCACAATAGGTCCAGCCTTGCCAGCTGGAGTGGCAGGGGCTCGTGCAGGAGTTATCGCGAGAGGTGCCTTCTGGGGGCACTCCCTGGAGTAGTGGCCAGCCTGGCCACAGGTTTAGCAAGTGACTCCAGGTGGAGCAGGTAGCATAGGACGGTACCCACTTCCGCCTACCCCAAGTGTCGAAGTAGTGGGGCGCGGAGGAGGTGGCCTGTATCCCGCAGCTCTTGGCATGAATGGAGTACGTGGCACAGCGCTGTAGGGGACAAACACCCTACGCTTCTTGCTTTCAGAACCCGAGGAACTCTGGTGGTCCCCGTGTGCGGGCCTCTTGGAAGCTTCCAGTTCTTTTCTTCCTTGCTCGAGAGTGAAAGCCTGGTTGAACAGCTCCTGATAGGTCTGGAACCTGAAGGGAAACAACTCATAGCGGAGCTGTGGAGTAAGACCCTTGCGGAACAGCTCCTGCTTGTCAGCATCATTGGTCACGTCCCTTGGGGCGTAACGAGAGAGATGGTTGAACTCACGACCATAAGTGCGGAGGTCCATCCGTCCCTGTTGCAAGTCCAGGAATTCCCTCCTCTTCAAGTCCATGATAGGCTGGGGAATGTACTCCGCACGGAAGGCAGTGCGGAAATCAGCCCAGGTGAAGACATGGTTGGCTGGAAACAAGGCCACATGGCTCTCCCACCAACAGCCAGCAGCACCAACCAAGAGGTAGGTGGCAAAGTTGACTTGCTCCGCCAATGGGACATGAAGCGCGGAACTTGCGCTCCAAAGCACGAAGCCAATCATCAGCTTCCAGTGGCTCCTTAGCATCAGCGAAGGTGGGTGGCTGCGAACGCAGGAACTCAGTGAGAGTGTTGCACTCGTTCCTCCGTGCATTCTGCTGCACCAACTGCTCAAGCAAGCGCTCATTGCGCCCACGGTTCTCCTCAATGGCCATCAAGACCTCAGCCATCGAGGGTGGTGGCGGCAGATCATCCTCATCATCATTGTGGTTACCGTGACCACCGCGGCCTCCACGACCTCCTCGAGCCATTCTGGAGATTTGACAATGACACGGTTAGTATCTTTCTCCGAATGGTCGAACAATAGCATTAGCGTCTATACAAGTACACAGACTATGGACGATAATACATTGCGAGAAGGAAAACAACAAGATAGAACTTGGGTCAAAGATCAGCATCATGTGCTACTAGTGAGAGTTAAGAAATCACAACTTAACACACTCTAGTTGACACAATCCGGGACCTTATGTTCAAGTCCGTGGGTTAAAACCCAAAAAAAGAGCAACAGATTAGATTCGGTAGAAACATCTGAGTTGATTTGGAATTGACAACGCAGCGGGAGCAACGTGACACATAACACTAAAGGTCGAACCCAACCCCGTTTCTAATCATTTTGAAGTAACAGACGAGGAGTAAAACCTTTAAACTCAAATCGAGGTGAGATTGCTCCGAGATTAGAGGGTAACCAGATAAGGAGTAAAAAGAATCCTAAGATGGTTTTCGCAACTCATTTTTAGGTTAAAAATATTTTCACAAACACTAGACTCAACATCGACCAGTAGAAGGGTTTCCTACAGGCAGTACGGCTCTGATACCAACTTGTGGCGCCCCGACCCGACTGCTATACAGTGATATTGTGTCTCCGGTTATCCGATACCACCAGACACACTATCAAAGCATAATAGAGAGATCAAGACTTGTGGAACAACTGGCACATCACAGACTCTACGACACAAATCATTATAGTTCAACTCTTATAATAGAGAAAGATAGCAAATGACAACCAGAGGTCACAGACCCAACATTACAACAAGCCACTACTACAGAATGGCTTATAGCCTCCATGTGGCTAGTGACGGGCAAAACTGTGCCTGTCACTAGTAATGGTTACTAGTGACAGGCACAGTTTTGCCCGTTACTAGTGACAGGCACAGTTTTGCCCGTCACTAGTATAAAAAACTAGTGACGGGCTTAAAAATGTGGCGGTCACTGATATTTTTGTGGAAGCCGGCTGAAAGGAAAAATTATCTAGTGACAGGCATTTATAAAGTCTGTCACGGGTAATGCTATGATTAGTGACGAGCTTAAAAAGTGTTTGTCAGTGTTATTTTACGTGGAGTCCCGGTGAAAGATTATCTGGGACTTGGGCACTTGGCCAAAAATTTCACGGTCAGTTGAAACAAAAACTAGGTCATTCCCCAACTCCCCAACCGTCCGCCTCCACCCTGCTCCCCGTCCCAAATCCGCGCCGGCCGCCAGTCGCCCCCGTCCAACCCCCCGCGTTGGCCGCCCTGCATCCGACACGCCGCGCCTCCAGCCCCTACAACGCCGCCGCCCAGGCATTTATGACGGCGCGGCTGCAGGTGCTAGTTAGGCGGCGCCGATCTCCCAGGAACCAAACCCTCGCGGATGGTTCGCTCGCCGGCGCGCGAGATCTGGCGGCGATAGGGCGCCCGCCCTCCTTCTTGGCGTCCTCCTCCACGAGAGAATCCGTCCCGATTCCACGCTACCCCTCGCCGTACTTGGAACCCTAGCGGTGAGTCGGCAGCCGTCTACATAGCGGGGCGACCTCAAGGTAACCACTCACGCTCGCGCTCTGCCCCCAATCCAAATCCAGAACTCTCTGCAATTTTCGTTTCTTTCTCGAGCAGCACAAGGATTAAGCCTAGGCGCGTCCGTCCATCGCGGCGGAGATCCCTCTGGTCACGGTGCTGCTGCTGCCTGAACCACACGACGAGCTGCACCTGCACCTCCAGGAGGCAGAGGTCCCGTGAATCGGTACCTGCTCTGCAGCTGCTGCCTAGATGAAGCACCAACTACTAGCTAGGTAATCTCGTCGGTCTCTCCGACCTGTTGCTATTCTATACATGCTTGCTCAATGCAGACGCTCATCTCCCTCTTGCCAAACGATAGGAATATGTGCTTTGGGAAGTGAAGAAATTTTGCTAGGCAAATTTGGATTTTCTCCTGACAATAGACGGGAGAACACATGTTTTTCTCTACTCTGCAGCTGCTACCTAGTGATAGTTAGCACTTCTTGTACGTGATGCCATGATTTGTTACTACCTTAGCTCACCCTTTTTGTAACGACACGGTAAATGAATTGGTTACACTAATCCTAGTGCAAGCCTTAAGCTAGTTTCTCTTGTCATCGCTCGTACGCTATCTTGTGATCCATGTCATATATCTGTCTAGCATCCCCACCATAAAGTCATTGGAACACTAGTGTATTTCACTGCATATCTAGACAAAGCCTTTTAATGTCTTAGCATTCGCTCTAAATTGCAGCTGGAGTATTGTAGTATGTAGAAAAAATAAAGCTAATGCTTATTTCCTCTTTATCTAGTGTCACACTAAATTACTAATAACTTTTTTGCATACGAGATTATAAAGTGGTCCATGTCCGGTGGCATGTAGTACTAGTGCTCAGGGATGCCATTACTTTATCTTGAAACTCTTCCTTAAATTTTGAAATGTATAGTTGTTTTTCAGACTTTATTCTCAAGCTCATTTAACCTGCACCTCAACACTAAATCTTGTTCGTATGTACCAACTTAGCATATGAGTTTTCTCTTATAGTATCGAGACTTTCTGTTATCATACTTGGGAGCAGCTGAGTGTTCTATTACTGAATAAGTGTTCTATTTTCCACCCCATGCAGATGAATGTTAAAAAGCTCAAGTTGGCTGGTGACATGTCCGCGCTCTGATGGGAACTGCCGCTAAAACGCCTGCTGGTTTGCTGCCTAAATCGGTTGCTGCTCCATGTCAGCGTTAGTTTGGGATGCGATTTTTCTAGGTAGTAGCTGGAGCTGATGAGTCCTGGGAAGCTAGTGGTGGAATCTTTGACATTCACAAGAGTTAGGACATTTCTATTTGAGGTGTTGGTTGTTCTGAAATGACAGCAAATTGTTTTGGATATTGTGATATCGATATTAATTCCACTTTCTGGTACATATGATCATATTTTGCTACCTATGAGTGTCTGATCGTATTGTGTTATCGATGTGCAAATGTAATTTTTTATTTGTAATTTTTTTATTCCTAAAATATATACTAGTGACGGGCACGAATGAAGGACTGTCACTAGTATTACAGATACTAGTGACGGGCACTTGCCTGTCACTGGTAATAGGTTACCAGTGACTAGTCATCAGTGACAGGCGCCTTGCCCGTCACTAGTGGGTCTTTCGGCCCGTCACTGGTAGGCTATTCTGCAGTAGTGAGCGGAAGCAAATTAGGTTGTTCTAAACAATAAGAACCAAATTATGGCCTAAGAGGCCTACAGATAAACATCACAGCGCCAGCTGTTCCAGGATGTCCCAAGCTGCCACCTGGGAACCCCAGACTACTCGTCGACGTCCACAAAGAACCCACCTTCGAGGTCGGTGAAATCCTCCTCTGAAACAAAACAAACGACGTTGAGTTCGACGAACTCGCAAGATTATATATAGAGCATTAGCTCGATGAGGCTTTCAAGGTTTTATGGCTGTTTTGCATAAAGCTGATTTTATTTATGAAAACATAACTCAAAGGCATCGACTATTCAGAGTATTTCAAAAAGGGGTAAGAAGTGACTCTTTTCTTTGATCACTTTTCTCAACATCAACCATCATCAACCACTGTACTGTTCATCAAAGGCACCTCCCCGAATCACCCTCGAGGAAGTCAACCTTGCATTCTTGAGTGGTACCTCTAGTACCCAGTTTTTAGTCATTCCGTTAAAGTTATTCTATGGTCTTATCGTCCTTTCCCAAGTCGTCCGTAACCGTGGACACGGCTTTTCGAAAAGATTTAACCCTGCAGGGGTGCACTGTGTTTACCTTCGGTACCGCCCGGCTCATTGCCTACACGTAGCTCTCTTCCGGGGAAAGCCGGCTGAGTGGGAACGGTTACAACCTTTACCTTGTTAAAGACTAACCCAGGATCATCAGTGAGGACGGAGCAGCGGATCATCAACACCCTGCCCCGTGGCCACTCATTTTCCTAGACACCACCATCCTCATCCCAGTTCATACCACCATCATCACGCACGCGCAAATGGAAGCTCAAACTAGAGGACCCTGGCTAGTCCCGCTCAAGTTAGTCGGTCGACGAGGGCTCCATATACCCCACCGAAAGGAAGCGCGCTCATTCTTGGTTCAAGAGGTAAAGAACTCGCACCTAGGCGGCGAGAGTGACACAAAACACCACCATACCGAAGTGGCCTCTCATCCCCACCTTTAAGCATCTTATTACCTGTCACCACAAATTCTCCACATCATCTGTACAATCTCATCACCTGTTTCCAACCATGAAACATCCACCGGACTGCTAAGCATTTTAACTAAGCATGGCTAAGCATCAACACTGCATAGTTAATTATTTCAGGCCAACAGTACAATCCTATGGATAATAGGAGGGGAAACAGGTAATTGGCATCAGAATTTTAATGCAACTATAGGATACTCTAATCCAAGCAAATTGACATTTGAAACCGCATGCAATATTATAGTGGAGAAAATATTTGCGGAAAATAGGATAAGACATGCTCAGAGGGGGATTACGCCTGCCTTGATCAACGTGCGGGTAGTACGGCTCTTCGGGGTATTGTGGCGTAACCCCGGTTGCTTGATCTAACGAAAAATACAAACATCGGAAGAGAACCATCAATCACCACACATGCGTTCACAATGCAATGCGCAAACATGATGACATGACAAAAAATAAGGTACTGAACTTATTAAAAGCTCTCTAGCAAGATCGACCAATTTTAAATGGGGAGCGAGAACAATTATTCACCAAAAGAGAAATATTGCTCTACATTGTTTTTATGTTTTCTTGTGCTAAAAAATGAGGTAAACATGCATGAAATGATGTCACGAGTTAGTCCATAATTTATGTGCATTTTGGTATCACACACCATTTTTATATTGCACCGATAAAAGTTATTACTTTTATAACTTACTCATTTTGATATGTTCTTTTAATTATTTTGTTTCCTCTTCTGAGTATGTCCTAGTTATAGGTTAAATCCAACCCAAAACAATTATTTAGAACCAAAATAGAAGAAGGAATATTTTGGACAGGAATATTTTGGTACTGTGCAGTATCGGAATATCCGAATTTGTTTAACATCGGAAAATCCGATCGGATGGTGCTCTGCAAGAAACGGCTAAGGACTGAAGAAAGAAATCGGTACTGCCTTCACTCGGATTATCCGAGCTAAGCAACAATCGGAAAATCCGATGCTACGAAGAGGGGAGGGAAAAATTCTAAGGACCAAAAGCGCGAGCGTACTGGATTGAATCGGAACATCCGATTCTTCTGCAGCTCGGAAAAACCGAGCGGGAAAGAAAACATGGCTGCGCACGGCCGCGTGCGGGGCCACGGCGACACAACAGGCTAGGGGGAAAACGGAGGGGAGAAAGAGGTGGGCGTGCTCACCCTGAGCTCGGGAAGGTGCTCTGCGGCGGCGGAGATGGACGGACGGCGACTAATTCTTCCTGCAATGCGGCGGCGGTGGTGGAGAGTAACGGGGCGGCAACGGCAACGCGGGCGACCCCGGCTCGATTCCTCCGGCGAGGACAGAGAGGGAGAAGCGGCGGAGCTTGTGGGCTTCTTGGATTCGCTCTGGAGCGCTTCAATCGACGGCTACGTGCGGCGGCAGTGCTCGGGCTGAGGTGCGGCCATGGCGGGGAGATAAGAGAGGAACGAGGGAGCAGGTGCGCGAGGGAATAGAGGAGCAGGTGGGGCTTGTGGTCGGTCTCTCCTCGCAGGGGAAGGCCGAGGAAGGGGGGGCCCGGGCGTGGGCGTCGCGCGAGCGGCGACGGCATGGCCACGGCGCACTGCAGCGCATGGCTACAGGAAGAAGAGAGGGCATTTCGCGAAAAACCCCCTGCAAACCTGGTTTCCATCACAGATGGGTCCATTTCTCTTTTCTTTTTAAAACCAGCTGACTTTGGGGATTTAATTTAGGCACCAAAACATTTTCAAAAATTATGAAATAATTTGTGTAGCCTTTTTATATCATGTGGGAGCTCCACAAAAATTGGCGCCCCAAGATAAAATGTTTTGGACAGCATTCGTTTAGAGAGGGTGGGGAAATGGCATTTTGTTAAATTCAAAAGTGTTGCTCCTTTAACAATTTGGAGCAAGCGCTAAATATTGTTTTGGAGCTCTTGGAACTTCCTTGACAAATATAAGATGTCAAGTAATTTAGTTGCAAGATTGAGTGCCTTCGTTGTTTTGAAAATGGTTGAATCAAAATTAGCACTTTGTTTGAAGTGGTGCCAAACCACAACAATTCCCTAGCAACACCCACAATTCTCTAGCAACAACAACAATTCCCTAGTGACAACAACATGATGCATGATGCCATGATGCAATGTACACAAAAGTGGAAAAATTACACGGGTTTTCGGGTTCTCAAACTTCGGGCTGTTACAGTACGGATGTTAACCTGAAGGTGGACTATTTAGTCACAGATGCATGCTGGATAGCGGTATGTGTACCATGTTGTAATGCCCAATTAAATCTCATAGTAGACACTACTTGTACATGCTTTATTATGCACTTTCAATATTGTCAATTGCCCAGCTGTAATTTGTTTACCCAGCATGTTAGTTATCTTTATGGAGAGACACCACTAGTGAACTGTGGAACCTGGTCCATTCTTTTACATATGATAATACAACCTACTACAATCATTGTTCTCTTTCATTCTCTGCAAACAAACATCATTTTCCACACTATACGTCTAATCCTTTGTTTTCAGCAAACCGGTGAGATTGACAACCTCACTGTTAAGTTGGGACAAAGTAGTTTGATTGTGTTGTGCAGGTTCCACGTTGGCACCGAATCCCTGGTGTTGCGCCGCACTACACTCCTTCACCAACAACCTTCAGAAGTGTCTTTGATCTCCTACTGGTCCGATTAAACCTTGGTTTCGTACTAAGGGAAAACTTGCTGCTACACTCATCATACCTTCCTCTTGGGGTATCCCAACGAGCGTGTGCTTTGCACGTATCAAGCACCTTTTTCTGTCGCCGTTTCCGGGGAGGTCAAGCCTTCTGCAAGGGGAGTCTCTCACTTCCAATCTCTTTACTTTGTTATTGTCTTGCTTAGTTTATTTTTATTTTGTCTTGTTTGCTTCTCTTTATCAAAAACACAAAAAATTAGTTACTTGCATTTATTTTATTATTTCGGCCTAGTTGTAATTTTGCTAAAAATGAGTACTCCTGAGAACACCAAGTTGTGTGACTTCACTAGCACAAATAATAATGATTTCATATGCACTCCTATTGCTCCATGCTTGTTGACGTGAAAGTCACACGTTCGTTGGGAACCCCAAGAGGAAGGTGTGATGAGTGCAGCAGCAAGTTTTTCCCTTAGTAAGAAACCAAGATTTAATCGAACCTGTAGGAGATCAAAGTCACTTCTGAAGGTTGTTGGTGAAGGAGTGTAGTGTGGCGCAACACCAGGGATTCCGGTGCCAACGTGGAACCTGCACAACACAATCAGCTACTTTGCCCCAACTTAACAGTGAGGTTGTCAATCTCACCGGCTTGCTGAAAACAAAGGATTAGATGTATAGTGTGGAAAATGATGTTTGTTTGCAGAGAATGAAAAAGAACAATGATTGCAGTAGGTTGTATTTCAAATGTAAAAGAATGGACCGGGGTCCACAGTTCACTAGTGGTGTCTCTCCATAATAAATAACTAACAAGCTGGGTGAACAAATTACAGCTGGGCAATTGACAATATTGATAAGTGCATAACATGCATGTGCAAGTTGTGGTGTCTACTATGAGATTCATTTGGGCATTACGACAAAGTACACAGACCGCTATCCAGCATGCATCTGTGCCTAAATAGTCCACCTTCAAGTTAGCGTCCGCACCCCTTCCAGTATTAAGTTGCAAGCAACAGACAATTGTATTAAGTAAAGTGCATAATGTAAACAACACATTCATCCTTAGACAAAGCATCATTAGGTTCCCCTAGTGGCAACAGCACATCCACAACCTTAGGGGTTGCTGTCACTCCCCCAGATTAAATGGAGACTGAACCCACTATCTAGCATAAATACTCCATCTTGGAGTCACAAGCATCCACTTGGCCAGAGTATCAACAAGCAACGGAGAGCATGCAAGATCATAAAAGACATAGACATAATATTCAGTATTCAACTTGACATGGTATCAATATTCATCAGATCCCAGCAAACACAACATGTAGCATTACAATAAGATGATCTTGATCATGATAGGCAACTCACAAGATCTAAACATGATGGCACAAGAGGAGAAGACAAGCATCTAGCTACTGCTATGGACCCATAGTCCAAGGATGAACTACTCACACATCACTCCGGAGGCAGGCATGGTGATGTAGAGCCCTCCGGTGATGATTCCCCTCTCCGGCAGGGTGCCGGGAAGAGCTTCAGAACCCTCCCGAGTTAGGGTTGACGGCGGCGGCGGCTCTGGAACTTTTCGTGGAAATTGACTCGGGTACTTAGGGTTTTCCTGAGAAAGGCAATTTATAGGCGAAGGGGCGGTGTCGGTAGAGGTCCGTGGTCTCCTCACCACGTCACGGCGCGGCGGGAGGTGGGACCGCGCTGCCATGTGGTGAGGACGGCCCACGGCCCCCCTTCGTCTCTCCTTCGGATTCCGTGTACTTGTCAGAAAAATAGGGACTTTGGCTTTTGTTTCGTCCAATTCCAAGAATATTTCCAGAACAACTTTTCTGAAACCAAAAACAGCAGAAAACAGGAACTGACACTGTGGCATCTTGTTAATAGGTTAGTCCCAGAAAATGCATAAAAATGATATAAAGTGTGAATAAAACATGTAGCAATTGGCATAATATAAGCATGGAACATCAGAAATTATGGATACGTTGGAGACATATCACTCCACCTGCTTCTAAAGCAGACTTTTATGAAATTAAGCCTGCTCTGTTAAATCTTGTCATGAAAGAGCAATTTTCTGGTGTTAGTACTGATGATGTTGCTGCTCACCTTAATAATTTTGTTGAACTTTGTGAGATGCAAAAATATAAGGATATAGACGGATATATTATTAAACTGAAATTATTTTCTTTCTCTTTGAGAGGAAGAGCTAAAGAATGGTTGCTATCTTTGCCTAGAAATAGTATTGATTCATGGACTAAATGCAAAGATGCTTTCATTGGAAAATATTATCCTCCCGCTAAGATTATATCCTTGAGAAGTAGCATTATGAATTTCAAACAATTTGATAATGAGCATGTTGCCCAAGCATGGGAAAGGATGAAATCATTGGTAAAGAATTGTCCCACCCATGGACTGACTGCTTGGATGATCATCCAAACCTTTTATGCAGGACTGAATTTTCTTCAAGAAACCTTCTGGATTCGGCTGCTGTAGGTACCTTCATTGTCGTGGGGTAGATAACACGGCAGATGCTACTTTGGGGTAGCTTAAGTTTTTGGGCAAGGCGACACTGGCGTCTGGGAGATTGTTTAGCACGGCAAGGGACAAAGGTTTACCCAGGTTCGGCCTCTCCATTGGAGATAAAGACCTACTTCCTGCTATCTTATTATTGATCTCAATCTCGATGACCCGGCTACAACAATAGAGCCGAGTCTCGATCTAGGTTACAGGGATTGTATGTCTCGATGGTTCTATCGCTTACAGCTTGGGGGTTGCGAAAGTCTGCTAGCTACGGTTCAGGGGCCGGTTTATATAGATACCGGGCCCTCTGACCGCGTACACAATAGAGCCGGGTTCTACCCGAACTCCAAGTCCTATCTTAGCTCCTTTGCTCTTCGTGTATTCCAAGTCTTGAACCGCCTCTTGAACCGCCTCTTGTACCTTCTAGAACATCACCTTCCTTCGCCGGGTCACCGCCAAGATGCTGGCCCAGAAGAACAACCCGGCCCAGTTGGTGGTTAGCTGGCCTCGCCGGGCCTCCTGCCTGGCGGGTCATGCTTCCCTCTTCATGGGCCTACCGGGTTATTATCCCTCCATCAGTAGCCCCCAGGTTAACCAGGTAACCAGGTTGCCACGCTTTGCTTTTATCTGGTGTTGCTTTCGTGATTAACGCTGGTATCCTGGCTTGCCGGGTTAACCACCTGAAATGAAAAACAGTAAACACATACAACACAGATAGTTATCTTTCCGCTCGGCTAGGCCAGCTCCTCTTGGCGGGTTATACCGTAACCCGGCTTTCTCTTACTAGGTCATACGCCCCCGGGTCTCTCACCCAACACTTAGCGAAGATCTCAGCTCATCTAGTTTGCTTGCCAGTCATAAATAGAGTCAACGAATATTCCTTTTGTCCTGTCTGTTTGTCGTTGACTTCCCGGAGAAGATGCTTATCTTATCCACTCATTTTTACCGCAATACCCCTAGGGTTTTCACCGTGGCCATAAATACCAGGCCAACACCCACCGCGGTCATTTCTCATCCCCTCATCTTCATCTCCTACCTCACGCTCGCGTCACAGCCGCCGCAACCGCCGGAACTCCAATCTCCGATCAAGCCCTCCGATCTCGATTAATCCCCAAGGTAATCCAATTTATCCCTGCTTCCGTACTGCGCATCCGATTCCAGCCTTTATTTCACCTAGATTCAACCCGTATTTCTTTCTCCGCATCGCATCTGGAACTTGGATTCTTAGCGTCTTTGCTGTTCTTCGCCATTGTTACTGTTTAGGCACCTTGGCCATGGTGAAGGAAAAGAAACTTGCTGGAGGACCCAAGGCCGCAAAGAAACTTGCGAAGAAACCCATTGGGTCCTCTGCTGGTGGATCTGGGGCCGCGGCCGCTGCTGCTCCAGTAAACTGGACAAGGTCCAGTGCGACCAAGACCACCCTTCAGTCTTTCGTGAACCGGGGCGAACTCCCGGCTCAGAACGAGATCCAGTGGCGCGCCCCTGGAGAGGAGATCCGCCCAAACCCCAAGGAAGGTGAAGTGGTAGCCTTCTTAGATCATGTCCTGCGCGGTTTCCGCCCGCCGGGTTCCCTGTTCTTTCGCCGGGTCTTAAAATACTACAGTCTTAGGCCACAAGACATAGGCCCCAACTCCATTCTCAACATTAGCAACTTTGTAGTTTTCTGCGAGGATTACTTACAAATAGCCCCCAGCCTTGAACTTTTCCTAGAATTTTTCTACTGCAACCCATCCCGCAAAGACAACCTTGGCCCTTACGGTGGAGTGGCGATCCAGCGCCGGAGGGAATGTGATTTCCCGGCTCTTGCTCTTGCCAGCCATCCAAAGGGATGGCAAAACACATATTTCTATTTCAAAGACACTTCACCCGAGTCAGATGATGCTCGTTACCCGGCTTTTCGGAACTCGGGCATGACCTACGAAGCAAAGATGAACAGCTACGCCACAGACGCAGACCGGGTCAAGCTCGAGCCCACGCTCCGCCGGGCCAAAGCCCTGCTCGCACATGGACTCAGGGGGACTGACCTGGTCAAGTGCTGGATCGGCTGGTTCATCCAGCCCCTCAGCATCAGGACCCGGCTCTTCTGCGAATACACAGAAGAAACTACAGACGATATGCGTTATTCAGAGATCACTCTGCTGGATGACCAAATCGTGAAGAACGCCAAGAGGCTCCTTGGCGAAAAGAAACTGAAATTGCATGAACGGGCTCGCCCCGTACAGTGCCAAAAACAAGCCTCCTACGGTAAAAAACTTGCCCTTACTTGTTTCTGTAAACTGTAACCCGGTACTTCTTGCAAACTGTTACTGATATTTCTTTTTCCAGGACTCCAAATGGTGGAGTGCAGATTACACCCCTACATCCTCTGCTGAAGAGGACACAGAAAGTGACGACCAAGAAGAAGAAGAAGAAGAAGGTGAGCCAGACTCCATAGGCCGGCTCTTCCTCGAGCTGATTAACAACGAAGTCCCCAAAAAGGACACTTCTACTGATAACCCGGCTCTTCTCATTCCAGGCCCCAATGACCCGGCTCCGGACGTATTGCCGGGTCCACAAACTGCTGCACCCACTCCTCAAAAGAGGACCCGGGCTGCAATTGCAAAGGTGCCATTTTCTCGTTCCTCAACTTGTATGATGAACTCATCTCAAACTCAAATACAAACACAGGAAAAGGAACTTGAAAAGGAAGCTGAAGCAAACAAAAGACCGCGGACCCGGTCTTCCGCAAGCCACGTGACACTGAGCACAGGTATCCCTCCATGTTCTTTATCAAGCTGGGCCAAATCGATCCAGAAGACGCCCAGCAAAAAGTACCCTTTGGCTGGCAAAATCCGGGTTCCTAAACGTTCTCGTTTATCAGATTCTTCCTCGGACGCGGCTAGCACGCCCGAGGATTTCCTCATCAATACCGGGTTAGGATTACTCTCCTTTCTTTTCATTTTTCAACACTTTAATCTTTTCTGTAACTAAATTCACCTCTTTTCGCTTCAGTGCCAAAGCTATTGTGGAGGAAGACCCGGAATCTTCTCCAACCGCATCTCCTCCACCTGCCAGAACTGAACCCTCTCCAATGGAAGTACAAGTTGAGGAGGCGCAAAAAGAAGAATCTGGCGCCGAAAACGTGGTAACCTCACCACCAAGTCCGCCAGTTGCTCCAAAACCAAGCCCAGACGCGCAATCACCCGGGCATGGGTCTGGAACCAAAGAAGTTGACCCAGAAGTCCAGATCACCGGGTCTAAGCAAGGCCCGGCTCCTGGCGTGTCCACTGCTATTGCCAAGGTCACAGCACCAGAAATCAAGGTGGATCCCTCTGCAAAGGGCAAGGACCCGGTTGCTTCTTTGGATCTGGCGACTCTGAACTCCATGTCCACACCGGCTCTGTGCGAGGAATACTTTTCTCGCCTTGCTCATCATAAGAACTTGGAGACTGAGCTTGTCTCTCTGCTTCAGAAACGGTACCAGGTGTGCTTTTAACTTTACTTACCTTCTTACTTCTTGCATAACCATACTCTGCCTAGCCCCCAAGCTCCAAATTTATCACTTGTTGAAAAACTTGGTGCTTGAAACGCCAACATCCTTTACAAAAACTTTTCAACACTGTAGCCCCCAAGTGCCGGGTTAGCTGTCCACAGCAACCTGGGACTAATCACTTGAACAATTTTAAAATTTCACCCGTGTAGCCCCCAAGCACCGGGTTAGCACGCTTGCGGCAACCTGGGGCTTTACTTGTCTGTTGCAAACTTTTGAAACTTTGTAGCCCCCAAGTTCCAGGCTAATAATTCCTTAGTAACTTGAGGCTAAACTGTGCACTTTTTTTTTGTAACAGGAACATGTGAACCAAGCCGATGAAGAAGTGGCCCGGCTACAAGGAGCCTTAAAAGCTGAGACTGAGACCCGGGCTGAAGGGGCAAACAAACTTCAAGCCCTGGAAGAAAAAATAACTGCCTTGACTCAGGAGAACTCAGACTTGAAGCGGGACATGCAAGAGCATGAAGAAAACTTTCAAGAGCAGCTGACCAGCCTCCAACAGAAATTGAATACAGCTACCAGCGAGCTGACCCGCCTGAAGAAGATGATTACTGCCATGGTTGCCTCCCTTGTTGGTAAGCACAATACTCTCAAAACCCGGTAAATTTTTCGTCTGTTCCAAGCTCGGCATGTAAACTATGCCTGACACTGGTTTCCCTTTTGCAGGTGCACGTGATGGCAACATCCGCAAGACCGCAACTGAGAAAATCAAATGCATGTATACACTGGTCCGCCAATTATACTTTGGGAGTTGCGAGGTCATCAAAGCTGCAAGAAACTGGGAAAACCCGCCCAGCACTTACACTGAAGTGCTGGGCCATTTGTCCACAATGCCTGGCTGGATTCACCTGCTGAAGAAATCTGCATGCAGGGCCGGGGCCATGCGCAGCCTAGCTTTGGCTAAAGCTTACTATCCCCAACTTGACCCGGCTCCTCTGGCATCGGGTTTTCCTGAGTACAATGCAGATGGCACTCCTTTTGACAGGAAGACCTACAGCCGGGTTATGAAGCAGACCCGGTTCGTGGCTACCCAAATTGCCAACAATCTGAAGCTTAACACCATCCAGTATGGCTACAACGAGGCGAATAAAGAAATTGTGGACGACGAGCCTCAACGCATCGACCTGCTACAGAGCTACAAGGAATCTGTTGCTGGTGATAAAACTGCTCCAAGTACTTCCGCTGCGCCAAGCTCCTCAACTCCCACTGTGCCACCTCCAGCGCGTGCACCAGTGGAAGATGAAGATGAACACTACTTCCAGTCCCTTCAACTTGTCACCTGGCGCACTGATGGAGCCCCCAAGACCCGGGAAGCAGAAGCAGAGACGGCCAAGGATGACTCGCAAGCGCCAAAGACGCACCCCAGCTACAACTCCTTCCACTAACCCGGCTCCAGAAGCCGGCTCTTAACTTATGCAGATGCTGTGTCTCTGCTAGAAAACTTATATCATTCGGCCCTTGGGCACTTTATTGTAATAACTTAGCTATTCTGATACCATGCCTGTGATGTGTGCTTTTGCACTTGTTTTAAACTTTGGTGAAACTATGTGGAATCACATGACACTTGAAATATCCAATTGCTTATCTTCTGTGGTTTTGATGACCCTTTTGGTTTCTTTAACTGTGAGCCGGCTTTCGCATGGATATCCTGGCGCAACTTCTCTGAGAAAAACAGGGTCAAACCAAGTCCCAATGGGCTTCATGGTTGATTGAGTTTCCAGGTGTGCAATCAGGCCATATAAGTGCGAGTCACATCAGCTACACAGCAAGATAACCAAGAATACTAGTGGCATAAAAGCCGGGTCTTGGGATTGCAGCTACAGACTTTTTGCAGTAAGAGCCCCCAAGACCTGGATCAATGTTTATAAAGTAAAGGGCTTATGCCTCAGTACCCCATTGATCCAAAATACTGGTGGGACGCACTCTCTGGGCATCCTCAAAAATAAAAAACTTAAACAACTGCAACCAAAACTGAAACCCGGGGATACTTATGAGCCGGGTCCTGGGGAAATAACTTTAGCTATCTCAATGACAAGCCCCCAGGACCAAGCTTGACCCAGAACTGCCACAATACATATAGAACAAAGAAAAATAACCGGCTTATAAAACTGAAACATAACTGAGACAAGACAAATTTCTGTTTCAACCTTCACTTTATTGATAGAAAAGGTTAGGTCAGCAAGCCGCCTCATTAAAAACCTTCCAGTCCCCTTAGGTACCCTGGTAAGGAAAAGAGCGCGTCTGAAACCTGCTGCCTGTTACATCATGTGTTACATCTGATACATCTTTTTCATGCTAAGTATAATATGGGCGCAGCTGCGCAATGTTCCACGGCCTCTCACGCTCTTCCATAGAAAAGGTAGAGTGTGTTGAGTCATTGACTGTCTCTGATTTCTCTCTAGCGTCCACCAAATAGTATGAACCATTGTTCAATTTCTTGCTTATGATGAAGGGCCCTTCCCAAGGAGGAGATAACTTGTGCATCCCTTCCTTGGACTGCACCCATCGCAACACTAGATCACCTTCCTGGAAGGTGCGAGTTTTAACCCGGCGGCTGTGATACCGCCTCAAATCTTGCTGATAAATTGCTGATCTTTCCAATGCTTGCTCTCTATTCTCCTCCAGCAGGTCAACAGAATCCTGCCGGGTCTTCTCATTTTCTGTCTCCACGTAAGCCGCCACGCGAGGCGAGTCATGAATAATATCACTTGGCAAAACTGCCTCTGCCCCATACACCATGAAGAAAGGGGTCATCTTTGTGGATCTGTTTGGTGTTGTATTGATTCCCCAAACAACTGATGGCAATTCCTCCACCCACGCTCCGGCGGCTCTGAGACACGGGACCCGGAGACGTGGTTTCAATCCTCTGAGTAACTCCTGGTTAGCTCGTTCAACTTGCCCATTGGCCTGAGGATGAGCCACAGAAGCAACATCCAAACGTATACCATTGTTTCCACAAAACTTTGCCATCTCTCCCAAGGACATATTAGTACCATTGTCTGTGATAATACTATGGGGATACCCAAACCTGTGTATGATCTGCTTCAGAAACTTCACTGCTGTTGCCGCCTCACAATTTGTAACAGGCATGACCTCAACCCACTTGGTAAACTTGTCAATGGCAACGAGGAGGTGGGTTTTCTTACAAGGAGACATGCTGAAAGGACCCACCATATCAAGCCCCCAAACTGCAAAGGGCCAAGTCAAAGGTATTGTTCTCAACTCCTGAGCCGGCACATGAATCTGTCTTGCATACCTTTGACATCCATCACATCTATTCACCAAGCGCTCTGCATCTGCCTGGGCTGTGAGCCAAAAGAAACCGTGCCTGAAAGCTTTTGCAACCAAGGACCTAGTTGAAGCATGATGACCACAATCTCCCTCGTGAATTTCCTTCAAAATTTGCCGGCCCTCCTTTCCAGACACACATCTCTGATATACCCCTGAAACACTTCTCTTATATAACTCACCATCTATGACCACATAGGCCTTGCACCGGCGCACGATCTGCCGGGCTATGACTTCCTGCTGGGGCAACTCCCCTCTCAAAAGATATGCAAGATACGGTTCTGTCCACTCTGGAATTTCCCGGGTTACAGCCACCAGCTGCGAATCCGGGTCTACCAACTCTTCCTCATCCTGGGACTTGACTGATGGAGCCCATAGCTCGTCCAAGAAAACGTTAGGTGGAACCGGCTCTCTGCGTGAGCCGAGTCTTGACAAAGCATCTGCAGCATCGTTTTTCCTGCGGTCAATGTGATCCACCTGATAGCCTGAGAAGAACCCAGCTACTCTATCCACCTCTCGCCTGTAAGCCGCCATAGTTGCATCTTTTCTGTCCCAAGTTCCTGAAACTTGCTGCGCCACAAGATCTGAATCCCCATAGCACTTAATACGCTTGATGTTCATCTCCTTTGCCATACGCAAACCATGTAACAAGGCCTCATACTCTGCCACATTATTGGTACAATCAAAGTGAATTTGCAAAACATAACTCAACTTGTCACCTTTGGGAGAAGTTAACACCACTCCAGCTCCTGAACCTTGCTCTTGTTTAGACCCGTCAAAATGCATAACCCAAGATTTGAGACTCGGGGTGAGAGGTGGTGCATTCAACTGTGTCCAATCATTAAGAAAATCTGCCAACGCCTGAGACTTGATAGCTGTGCGAGGCACATAATCAATGTGATAATCCCCCATTTCAATTGCCCACTTGGCAATTCTTCCTGTAGCTTCGGAGTTTCTGATGATATCTGCTAAGGGAATAGAACTGACCACCGTAATTGGATGCTCCTGAAAATACGGCTTCAACTTTCTACTAGCCATGAAAACACCAAACACTAGCTTCTGCCAATGTGGGTATCTCTGCTTTGCTTCTGATAGGACCTCGCTGACATAATAGACCGGCCTTTGTACCGGGTTCTCTTTTCCTTCCTCTTTTCGCTCAACCACCACCACGGCACTCACAGCTTGAGGCCCGGCTGCAACATACAAAAGCATGGGTTCCTTGGGACCCGGCGCCGCTAAAACTGGCGCTTTGACAACTGCTTCTTCAAGGCCTCAAAGGCCTCATCTGCCTCTTGATTCCACACAAAGTTATCTGTCTTCTTCAACAGCTTATACAACGGAATAGCTTTTTCTCCAAGCCGGGAAATAAACCGGCTCAACGCAGCCACACAGCCTGTCAGCTTCTGAACATCAGCCAACTCCTCTGGCCTTTTCAAACTCTGGATTGCACGAATTTTTTCCGGGTTTGCCTCAATTCCACGCTCTGACACAATGAAACCAAGTAACTTGCCCGCTGGAACCCCAAACACACACTTCGTAGGATTAAGCTTCATCTTGTACTCTCTCAGATTCTTGAATGTCTCTGCAAGGTCATTAATAAATGACCCGGCTTTTTCTGACTTGATAACCACATCATCAACATAAGCGTGCACATTGCGCCCAATCTGATCATGAAAACAATTCTGGATACACCTCTGATAAGTTGCTCCTGCATTCTTCAACCCAAAAGTCATGGTCTTGTAACAAAAAGCACCAAAGGGGGTGATAAACGACGTCTTCTCCCAATCTTCCTTGTTAAGTTTGATCTGATGATAACCTGAATACGCATCCAGAAAACACAAGAGCTCGCTACCTGCAACGCATCCACAATTTGATCAATGCGCGGCAGTGCGAACGGATCCTTGGGACAATGCTTGTTCAAGCTCGTGAAATCAATACACATCCTCCACTCATTATTCTTTTTCAGAACCAAAACCGGGTTAGCTAACCACTCTGGATGAAACACTTCCATGATAAAGCCGGCCTCCAAAGCCGGGCTATCTCCTCTCCAATTGCTTTTCTCCTTTCTGCATTCATTTTTCTCAAACCTTGTTTTACCGGCCTAGCCTTGGGATCAACATGTAAACGGTGCTCAGCGAGTTCAGTTGGAATGCCTGGCATGTCACTAGGTGTCCACGCAAAAACATCCCGATTCTCACGGATGAACTCGATGAGCGCGCTTTCCTATTTGTCAGTTAAGTTTGTCCCTATGGCGAACTGCTTGGAGGAATCCCCAGGCACAAAATCCACCATCTTTGTGTCCTTTGCTGCTTTAAACTTTGCCCTATCATCTTCTGTCATTGGCTTCTTGAGCGCCGTGTTATCCTGTGGGTCAACATTTGATCTGTAAGCTTTCAACTCCTCTCTTGCACACGTTTGCTCTGCCAGGGCTGCATCCCCTTCATCACACTCTGCTGCTATTTCCCTGTTACCATGAACAGTGATGATCCCATTGGGACCCGGCATTTTCAACTGGAGATACACATAACACGGCCTTGCCATGAACTTGGCATAAGCCGGCCTTCCCAACAATGCATGATATGGACTTGGAAACTTTACCACCTCAAACGTGAGCCACTCTGATCTGAAGTTATGGATAGACTCGCCAAAAGCTACCTCCAATGAAATTTTACCCTCTGGTGTGGCTGATTTTCCCGGAACTATACCGTGAAAAATTGTTGACGTTTTCTGCAACTGTGACTCCTTCAGACCCATGCGCACAAACGTGTCCCAGTACAAAATATTGATGCTACTGCCACCGTCCATCAAAACCTTTTTCAACTCGAAGCCATGAACTTGAGGAGCAACAACTAGCGCAAGCAGGCCCGGGTGCTCCACCACCTCTGGATGATCTGCTCTGCTCCAAGTAATTGCATGCTCTGACCACCTCAAATACCTTGGAATTCCAGCAGCCACTGTATTAACCGCCCTTTTGACTATCTTTCTCTCTCTTTTTGTTGTGCCACTGGTATAAATGTGATACTGACCAAGTTGCCTTGGCTGCTGTGAAAATCCTCCTTGGTTACTCGTGTTCTGGTTCTGACCCTGACCCGGGTTTCCAGTGGGTACCGCATTTGCTCCTGTTAGAGGCCCCGCAGCCGGGTTACCACCCTGGCCGGGTCCTCCACTTCTGTTTGCTCCCTGCAGAGCTCTCTGCACCTCATTATTTTTCCACCTATTCAAATCCACACACTGTGCCAATGAATGATTGGATGGTCTGCCCATCTTGCTATGGCGAGGACACGGCATCCTAAAAGCTTCCTCAGTACTCATTGGGCGTGTTCCCTGGTAACTACCTCCACTATTGTGATTTCCACTGTTCCCCTGATAACCCCTGTTGTCCTGGTAACCTCTATTTTCCTGATAACCTCTGTTTTCCTGGTAGTTCCCGTCCATCCTTTGCCTCTGAAACCCGGTATTGGTGTTTGCTACTAACTCTGAACTTCCATCATTATGACCTCGCTTATGCTGATTCTGATTGTTGTTATTGTTGTTTCCGAGCCATTATTGTTCCTTCCACCATTATTTGCCGTGCTTTCCCCTTTCCTCCTCAGGCTCATCCTGAGTTTGTCAGTGGCTGCGTGCCTATTGCAAGCATCCATCAACTCTGCCATGGTGACCGGCTTAACCCGGTGCCCTTCCTTCATGCGACCCAGCTTCTGGACAAGTGGTGCATACTTACAAGTTTTCTCCATTGATGAAATTGCATCCTTGGGCTCAATACCAGATGAAGAGTGCAGGATCTCCGTGACCCGGCCCATCCAATGACGTGCTGACTCGCCTTTTTTCTGTATACAACGATCAAGATCCTCAATGGAAAACAAACGCTTGCACGTACCCTGAAAGTGCTTGGTGAAAACCGCCTTCAACTCATCCCAGGAATTAATGGACTTCTCTGGTAGATTTTTAAACCACAACTTCGCTGCTCCATCGCTCATCATCAAATACATGTACTTGGCACAAACATTCTCTGTGGCATTGCGTATACACATCGCCATCTCATAACTGCTCAACCAGCTGGCCGGGTCCATGCTGGGCTCATAATTGGATATCTTGCTTGGCTCCTTGAACTTCTCAGGGAAAGGCTCTGCTCTAATGGAATCTGAAAGACATTTTGGCCCGGCTAAACTAGAAGAACTTGCCGAAATATTGATATTACCGGGTGAGCTTGCAGACGCGGCTGGTGCAGGACCCGGTCCTCCTTGTGGTACTCCTGCTGCAGGTACTACCGGGTTTGCATTGCCCGCACTTCTCCCCGCGCGTGATCTATTGACTATCTGCTGAGCTATGGAAATTGCTGGGGCGGGTTGATGCTGCTGATTGTTTTGATTTTGATTTTGCTGGGGCGGGTTTTGCTGCTGTGCCGCTACAGGCCCGGCCAATGGCGGGTTACCTCCATTGCGACTCTTGCTACGATACGTTGTGGAATGCAATGCACTTTTCTCCCTTGAATACTGAGTTTGCTGGACAACTGCAGTGCGTAACATGTCAATGGCACGCCGGGCTTCAATCTCCGCTGGCGTGTCTCCCAATGGAATACGATCAAGCGCCAAAGTTGCTGCATACACGTTATCCGCCGGATTTGAATAGTGACCCGCCGGCGTGTGAAACCTTGGTGTCCTGGGCGGCAGACCCGGATTTCCCCTGGCTACCCCAGCGAGAAGACCCGGCGCCGTTGCCACTGCAACCCCAGCTGCTCCTGTTCCTCTATCTGGTTCTACATCTGCCCTTACAACTGGAGCCACCTGGGTGACACCAACTGGTTGATCTTCTGGGGTCCTAAACAGTACTGCTGGGTTTATAGCGTTTTCTCCAGGGGCCAGCCGGCTCTGGTGCCTCCTCCGGTGCGCCCTGGTCATCTCATTGAGACGATTTTCCTCATCCTCTATTTGCCTCTTTCTTGCTTCTATTTCTTGCCTCTCTGCCTCGGCGTCCCTGCGCATCTGCTCCAACGCTCGGCGTGCTGTATCCAATTCCATTGCTCTAACTGCTGCGTTTTCTGGAGTAACCAACCTTGTAAGTGCTGATGGATCTAAGACCAGGCCATTGTTAAACAAGGCCGGGGCAGCTGCTGTGTTACTTCTTTCCTCTCCTTGGGCCCGGTTATGCAGGAACCCAAAACTGTTTCTGTATCTTGCCGTACCCTCGCTTTCCTCTGAGACCGAAGCCGGCTCTCCATCAACTCTCTGTTCTGCCAACTCCAGAATTGGGGGCAGCTGCTGTTGACCCGGGGTAAAGGCCGGTGGAACAACAGCTGATGGTGATGGTTGCATGCTGGACGAAGGCGCGGTGTACACCGCTACCCTACGAACCGGGCTTGGACTTGACTCTTGTTCCTCATCATCTTCTTCTTCTGCATCATACCCAAACCGGCCTTCAAACAGGGGCAAGATTGATTCCGACCCGGCTTGTTCCACCGCGTCACCCGGGATTTCTGCCGGGTCATCCAGCCGTTCCTCCAGCGTGTTCAGGACCTCCTCAACTTCAGCTGTGCCAACTGATTCCTCTCCATCAGATTGAACAATTGTGGCGGCTCCTGACACAGATTCATAATCTCCATCACTAGCAGATCTAGTTGTAATCATGCCCACAAAAACATTAAATTTGCCAATTGGAATAACATCACCTGATTCAAGTAGATCAGATTCCGGCCCCCAGCCAAAATCATCGACGATGGATTCTCCTTGCTCATTGACTGTGATCTGGCCAAAAACAAAGTTTTCGGCCCCTCTCCTTGCTTCTCCCATGATGGTGACACCTTTGGCCGCGATTCCCACAGACGGCGCCAACTGTCGTGGGGTAGATAACACGGCAGATGCTACTTTGGGGTAGCTTGAGTTTTTGGGCAAGGCGACACTGGCGTCTGGGAGATTGTTTAGCATTGCAGGGACACAGGTTTACCCAGGTTCGGCCTCTCCATTGGAGATAAAGACCTACTTCCTGCTATCTTATTATTACTCATCTCGATAACCCGGCTACGACAACAGAGCCGATCTCGATCTAGGTTACAATTGTATGTCTCGATGGTTCTCTCGCTAAAGCTTGGGGATTGCGAAAGTCTGCTAGCTACGGTTCAGGGGCCGGTTTATATAGATACCGGGCCCTCTGACCGCGTACACAATAGAGCCGGGTTCTACCCGAACTCCAAGTCCTATCTTAGCTCCTTTGCTCTTCGTGTATTCCAAGTCTTGAACCGCCTCTTGTACCTTCTAGAACATCACCTTCCTTCGCCGGGTCACCGCCAAGATGCTGGCCCAGAAGAACAACCCGGCCCAGTTGGTGGTTAGCTGGCCTCGCCGGGCCTCCTGCCTGGCGGGTCATGCTTCCCTCTTCATGGGCCTACCGGGTTATTATCCCTCCATCATTCATGTCCATCACTTTAGGTGCTGCAACAAAGCTTCTTGATGATATGATGATTAATTATTGAATGGCACACCGAAAGGACTCCCCAAGGTAAAAAGGTAAATTCCGTTGAAGAAACCTCTTCCTTGAGTGATAAGATTGATGTTATTATGTCTATGCTTGTGAATGGTAAATCTCATGTTGATCCAAATAATGTTCCTTTAGCTTCATTGGTTGCTCAAGAAGAGCATATTGATGTGAACTTCATTAAAAAGAACAATTTCAACAATAATGCTTATAGGAATAATTTTGGTAGTAACAATTATAAACCTTACCCTTCAAATAGTGGTAATGGTTATGTCAAGTCCTATGGTAATTCCTACAGCAATAATAGAAGTGTGCCCTCTGATCTTGAAGCCATGCTTAAGAATTTTATTAGTACACAAACTGCTTTTAATAAATCTGTTGAGGAAAAGCTTGGTAAAATTGATGTTCTTGCTTCTAGAGTTGATAGCCTTGCTCTTGATGTTGATCTTTTGAAACTAAAAGTTATGCCTAATGATGTTAAAGAGAACAAGACTTTTGCTACTGCCAATGCTATCCAAGTTAAAATTGACAACAATATTAGGATGTTGGCTGAATTGCATGCTAGGTGGGAAAGAGAGGATAAAAGTGATAAAGAGAATAGTATAGCTAGAGTTCGTACTATTACCACCACTAGTAATGTGATGTTTCACATGCTAGTAAGCCTCCTATTGATGGTCCCGAAGAGCAAGGCCTTGATACCTGCAAAAGTAAACGGGATTAGGTTGAGACTCCAAGTGCAGAGTGTATAGTAAGTGGAAGACAGTTTTCCCCACGAGGGGTGACTCGAGGGTTTAATATCGAACTCTCGGGGAATCTGAAGTGGTAGATTTATCTTCTTATCCTTCTTTTGGTTACCTACAAAACAAGGTTAGATGTTTTGGTCCTCAACCTCACCTGTGGTTGTCAAGCACAAGGTGTAAGAATGATATCAGGATAGTTATGCAATGCAAACAAGAAATAAATATGCAATGATGGTGGATGCAATGTAAATGATATTTTTGGGTTTTTGAATGATGTATGCAAGATGAAAAGTATTTTTGTATTTTCGGATTTAATGATGGCTGAAAATAGAAAAGTGGTATATGGTGTTGGAAAGGTGTTTCTTATGATTAAAAATGGACTGGGGTTCATGGTTTCACAAATGCACTCTCTCTTTATAAAGTGGTAGACAATGGAACACACACAGTTAACATATGAGATTGCAACACAGGGTTTGATAACAAGTTACTTAGATATATGGGCATCACGTCCTAACATAGAGATCTTTTGGTTATTAACCTCTCTTATACTCCACCAAGATGCGAACTAAATCATAACACCTCAGTAATTAAGATAACTCAGAGTATAGCATTAAGTATCATGACATGAAGTGAAAATAAGAACATGCTAGATCTAGTCATGGAGTAGTGGCAATGGTCACGCCCACATCCCCGGTAGCATGGTATTTTAGTTTATCCCTAGTGAGGTAACAAAGTAAGGTAAAGATACCAAAGTGGATCGCAGAACTTTCTCTCACGTTCACTGCACTAGCCACCCCCCGTTACTCCAACTAATGCACACGTTCCCCCACACACGCTCTCATAAACATGCTTGATCAAAACAAGTAGACAAGAACGGGGTACATAATATGCATCTATACTCATAACTGAAACAAACATTGCAATCTCAAACATATATTAACTCATAAAGATCCACCACAAAGGTATTACAACGGTGACCGTAATCATGTTCAGCAGCTCATACGGTGCTAATTAGTGAAGCTCAAGAGAGGAGAGATACATAAGTTACTTCCACAAACCCATAGTCCAGAGGTGGACTACTCCCTCTTCATCATGGAGACGGTGGAGAAGTCGATGGAGAAGATGGAGACCACGCCGGCAGCGCCCCGCCGGAGTTTTCCCCCTCCAATCTGCAGCTCCTGATCTCCGTTTCGGTGTTTCTGTGTTTGTGCGGCGCTCCTTCCAGAGAACGTCGGGGGACCTTTTTATAGGCGTTTTTAGGTCAAGACGATGTCGGTGGAGAAGATCGAAGGCAACGGAGCCACGAGGCCAAATGGGTGGGTCCCACGCGGCCACAGTACCTGGCCGCGTGGGCCCCCCGTTTGGCCCTCGGCCTCCGTTTGCTCGCTTCCTTCGCCCACAGGTCTTCTTCCTTCCAAATATTGACGCCCGTAAATTTCCAGGTGATTTCGTTGACGTTTGGGTCCCTGAAACATTAAAATAAGAAAACGGGGTTTTCTGCCTGTGCAGGGTTAATTCCATAAAAATAGGAAATAAATGAATATTCCAAAATCATTATAAAACATTGATATAACCCTTATATGATGCAAATATGATTGGAATATAAGCAATTAAAGTGCAAAGTTCATGTATGCATTTTACATGCATCAACATCCCCAAGCTTAATCCATGCTCGTCCTCGAGTATGAAGATGATAAAACTAACATGGACTTTGCAATTTAATACTTAACAATGAATATCAAAGATGATTACTATTGCTACATATAGTCAAATGATTCATTCTTCAAAGGAGTAGCAATATGCAAATAGTTTATGAAGTGATATCAAGTATTCAAGACAAGGATGTTCATTGATAGTTCACAAAGTGTAACATGTAGCAAGTAATATGGAACACATGTATGCATAATGATAAGTAGAACATCCTACAATGGTCATAGAGTGTAGATGAAAATCTGAATATGATAGGTGTACACTTTGGAAAGATGTATATGTGAGTAGAGGTAAAGCATGCATAAGTTTCATCCAACTTCCAAACTCTTCTACTTAAGTTAATGATTGCAATAAGGTATTCATTGGTGTCAAGCTCTCATTGCCCCTATCATAGCATCTTGAATGATTAAGGTTAAAGTGAAAGCAAATATGAGTAGTGTGCTTGATAAAGAATGGGTTGAATGTCTCATGCCCCTTGAATACAAGTACTTACACCATGTGTTACTCAACTTGGGAAACAAAGCAAGTTCAATTAAATATCATTGTAAGCATAATAGTATCATCAAGAGCGTCAACTGGGGTACCTCTTGTCCCAAGATATGGAACAAGCCCATATCAAAATGACAAGACAAACAAACAAAATGAACAATCTCAACACCCTTTTTATTTACCATTTGGAATAGTTTTTTATTGCAAGGTGTATCACAGAAGGTTCACCATAGTATGTAAGTAAATTTCCACCATGAATGATGCATGGCTTAGATTAGCGGCCCAGGCGTCTCTCTAACCATTTACACAAACTCATTTAAACTCACTTATTTCCACATTTATTTCAACATGATAAGCATCCATAGACAAAAGCACATGATATCAACTAAATGAGATGAAGAGCGTGTTGAAAGCTTGCCATGTGACAGCACATATGGGCTAACTTCCAACCCAAAACATTCATCAAGCCACAAACATCATAATCTTAATCACAATGGGTCAAGTTTTATTATGCAAATAAAAGAACATTGTGCATCAAGTTCGTGAGAGCTATATAACCAATTTTTTCCATTGCAATCAATAACATAAACATTTTCATTCAGAGGTAAGATAACACAAACAACATGTTAAACATACTCGGAATAGCATAAAGCCAATAGGTAGATATGGTGGACTCACTGGAATAACTTTGGTTGAAGGTGTTGGAAACAAGTTTTTGCTTGTTGGAGTTTTTGGGCTAGCAAAAGGGAGAAAGTTGACCATCTAGATGCATGCATGAGTGTCCATAGAACTAACTAATCCATGTTAAACCAAGTAAATAACAATCAGCACCAAAACATGAATAAGTGATAGCTCTACAAAAAGAATTTGCAAACTATTACTCATAAACAAGCTCATGAATCATGCAACTATATGTATCATTAAAAATCAAGTCAAACATCCCTTTTCCCAATCTTATAAAAGCATCCAACATATTTCAACCCATATTTCCAGTAGCTCTCTCATATATAATTGATAGTGTGGTGGTCTCTCAAGACTCAAAAAAAACAAAAAACGACGCTCCAAGTTTATGCGATAAAGTGTTTCGATCGAAAAACAGAAGTTGGACGTGTGCAAACCGAGAGTGTGTAGGTCCAGCGGGGTTGTCTTCACATCCCCAAGCTTATGGTCTTCACCATCCTTGGATAGCTCTTGGTGCATCTCCTCCAATCCCTGTGAAAAAACTTCAAAACACCGTTTCTCCCATCTCTTTTCTGTGGGGTGCATTAATAGTGATAAACAAATAGGTTCCTTGCTGCATATAATCCTTGAACAAAAATTCATATGAATGTCCAGAAAGTATATAATGTTGTATGCCTACTCATAAACTCAATTGGATCAAAAAGATTCAACTTAAAAGCTCAAAGCATGCATCAAACAAAATGGGACAGAATCTGTCCAGAAAAACAGCAGCAGCAAAACGTATTTTTCTACCCTACCAAACTTTCTCGAAAAATTCCGAAAAAATTCATGCATACAGAGGATGAAAAGTTGCAACTACAGTTCAAATATGAGCTCATTCGGAGTTACAGAATAAGAATTAAAAATCATACCGTGCACTGACTCGTGCAGGAATAAAATCTCCGAACGCTATAAGCAACTTTTTCAAACCAAAAAGGGTAAAACTTGGCACTTTATTGAAAACTCCAGAACCTAACTAGAACAAATCTCTTGTTACAGCAAGAGGACACAAAGAAAATCACACAAAAAATAACCGGGTTGCCTCCCGCAAAGCGCTTTCTTTATAGCCATATAGCTAGGCTTCTTACTTGTTGTTTTATTGTGGACGAAGCTCATGAGGGAGCTTGAACTTTGGTGGTTCCCTCTTCCTTGGAAAGTGTTCCATGCACTTCTTGTGTGGAAACTGAAACTTTACATTCCCTTCCTTTGAATCAATGATAGCACCTGTGGTACGAAGAAAAGGTCTTCCAAGAATAATAGGACTAGAGGTTTTATTCCCCATATCCATGATTAGAAAATCCACAGGCACAAAAGTCATATGTAACTCTACCATAACATCACTTACTTTTCCCAAAGCATGTTTAATAGAGTCATCAGCAAGTGCTAGTTCAATAGAGCATTTTTCAAGATTTTTCAATTCAAGCACTTCATATAGTTCTTTAGATAAAACAGAGACACTAGATCCTAGATCAAGTATGGCATGGTGTGTCTCTTTTCCAATAGTTACTAGTACCTTAGGTATCCACATATCCCCAAGCTTAGGTGGTATCATAGCCTCTTGGTTGTACCTAGCAATCTTTTCTTTCAAGACATGATTAGCAATATAAGAACCAAAACCTGCTTGGTTAGTGTTGATGGAAGGATCACTTGCAAATTTTTGTAAGATAGATATTAATTCATGCAAGCTACAATTTTCTAAGTCAAGCAAAGGATCCTTGACTTCATTAAGCATTTTAACTTCCTCAACTTCTTCCCAAGCAAGATTCTCATTCCTTTTCTTTAAAGCAAGATTCAAGGCTATTTGGAGGTCATCCTCCTCTTCAACATGATTCTTAATATCCCTATCTAAAGGTTCCAGCATAGAAGATATTCTTTCATTCAATTCCCTAGTCAACTTCTTTTTAGACTTGGCATAGTTCAATATTGTTTCCATTTTCAAAGAGATTCCAGAAAGAGTGTTATTTGTCTTTTTCATCCTAGACTTGGTATGAAGGATAAATGAATGCAAATCATTTTTAGTAGGATAGTCCTCCATATAAGTTTGTAGACATAAAGTTGACCTATCCATAGAAGCTTTTAGTTGTTTGATCCCAGTTTCATATTTGGATTCTATAGAATTCCCAAATAAATTTTCCATCAAATTATTAGCATGTGAGGGATTTCCAGAAGCAAATTTTCCACTAGTCAATGAGTCTAGAAAACATTTCGACCAGCCATCTATACCTTTATAGAAGTTTCTTATCACAGTGGCAGGAGTATATTTAATGACACCATTTTTACTAGTGTCCTTAATTCTATACCAAGCATCCATCAATGACTCTCCATAGTATTGACCAAAGTTGTTCATTTCAGCACTAGGATTCATTTTAGCAAGTTTTTTTTGGTATTTTTAATTTTTTATGCAAAACTGAAATAAATATGATATGATATGCAATGACACTAACAAAACAAATAAATTGCTTTGTAAGTAAAGATGGATAAGATGGTGCTCACGTAGGTGCAACCTCCCCAAGCTTAGGTGTTAGCACAAGTTGGTGACGTTGACTTTGTTGTGAGATGAATGCGATGATGCACACCCTTGGATAAATCTCTCAGCTACGATTCCCCGGCAACGGCGCCAGAAAACGTCTTGATGTCCCGAAGAGCAAGGCTTGATACCTGCAAAATAAACGGGATTAGGTTGAGACTCCAAGTGCAGAGTGTATAGTAAGTGGAAGACAGTTTTCCCCACGAGGGGTGACTCGAGGGTTTAATATCGAACTCTCGGGGAATCTGAAGTGGTAGATTTATCTTCTTATCCTTCTTTTGGTTACCTACAAAACAAGGTTAGATGTTTTGGTCCTCAACCTCACCTGTGGTTGTCAAGCACAAGGTGTAAGAATGATATCAGGATAGTTATGCAATGCAAACAAGAAATAAATATGCAATGATGGTGGATGCAATGGTAAATGATATTTTTGGGTTTTTGAATGATGTATGCAAGATGAAAAGTATTTTTGTATTTTCGGATTTAATGATGGCTGAAAATAGAAAAGTGGTATATGGTGTTGGAAAGGTGTTTCTTATGATTAAAAATGGACTGGGGTTCATGGTTTCACAAATGCACTCTCTCTTTATAAAGTGGTAGACAATGGAACACACACAGTTAACATATGAGATTGCAACACAGGGTTTGATAACAAGTTACTTAGATATATGGGCATCACGTCCTAACATAGAGATCTTTTGGTTATTAACCTCTCTTATACTCCACCAAGATGCGAACTAAATCATAACACCTCAGTAATTAAGATAACTCAGAGTATAGCATTAAGTATCATGACATGAAGTGAAAATAAGAACATGCTAGATCTAGTCATGGAGTAGTGGCAATGGTCACGCCCACATCCCCGGTAGCATGGTATTTTAGTTTATCCCTAGTGAGGTAACAAAGTAAGGTAAAGATACCAAAGTGGATCGCAGAACTTTCTCTCACGTTCACTGCACTAGCCACCCCCCGTTACTCCAACTAATGCACACGTTCCCCCACACACGCTCTCATAAACATGCTTGATCAAAACAAGTAGACAAGAACGGGGTACATAATATGCATCTATACTCATAACTGAAACAAACATTGCAATCTCAAACATATATTAACTCATAAAGATCCACCACAAAGGTATTACAACGGTGACCGTAATCATGTTCAGCAGCTCATACGGTGCTAATTAGTGAAGCTCAAGAGAGGAGAGATACATAAGTTACTTCCACAAACCCATAGTCCAGAGGTGGACTACTCCCTCTTCATCATGGAGACGGTGGAGAAGTCGATGGAGAAGATGGAGACCACGCCGGCAGCGCCCCGCCGGAGTTTTCCCCCTCCAATCTGCAGCTCCTGATCTCCGTTTCGGTGTTTCTGTGTTTGTGCGGCGCTCCTTCCAGAGAACGTCGGGGGACCTTTTTTATAGGCGTTTTTAGGTCAAGACGATGTCGGTGGAGAAAAGATCGAAGGCAACGGAGCCACGAGGCCCAAATGGGTGGGTCCCACGCGGCTACAGTACCTGGCCGCGTGGGCCCCCCTCGTTTGGCCCTCGAGCCTCCGTTTGCTCGCTTCCTTCGCCCACAGGTCTTCTTCCTTCCAAATATTGACGCCCGTAAATTTCCAGGTGATTTCGTTGACGTTTGGGTCCCTGAAACATTAAAATAAGAAAACGGGGTTTTCTGCCTGTGCAGGGTTAATTCCATAAAAATAGGAAATAAATGAATATTCCCAAAAATCATTATAAAACATTGATATAACCCTTATATGATGCAAATATGATTGGAATATAAGCAATTAAAGTGCAAAGTTCATGTATGCATTTTACATGCATCAACATCCCCAAGCTTAATCCATGCTCGTCCTCGAGTATGAAGATGATAAAACTAACATGGACTTTGCAATTTAATACTTAACAATGAATATCAAAGATGATTACAATTGCTACATATAGTCAAATGATTCATTCTTCAAAGGAGTAGCAATATGCAAATAGTTTATGAAGTGATATCAAGTATTCAAGACAAGGATGTTCATTGATAGTTCACAAAGTCATGGTGTAGATGGAAATCTGAATATGATAGGTGTACACTTTGGAAAGATGAATAAGTGAGTAAAGGTAAAGCATGCATAAGTTTCATCTAACCTGCAAACTCTCCTGCTTAAGTTAATGATTGCAATGTGGTAATACTTGGTGTCAAGCTCTCATTCCCCTATCATAGCATCTTTGAATGATTATAGTTTAATGTGAGAGCAAATATGAGTAGTGTGCTTGACAAAGTAAAGGTTAGGTGTCTCATGCCCCTTGAATACAAGTACCTACACCATGATTACTCAACTTAGGAAACAAACCAAGTTCAAGTTATATATCATTGTAAGTAATAATAGTATCATCAAGAGCGTCAACTGGGGTACCTCTTGTCCCAGGATATGGAACAAACCCATATCAAAATGACAAGACAAACAAACAAGATGAACCACCTCAACACCCTTTTTATTTACCATTGGAATAGCTTTTTATTGTAAGGTGTGTCATAGATAATTCACCATAGCATGTAAGTAAATTTCCACCATAAATAATGCATGGCTTAGATTAGCGGCCCAGGCGTCTCTCTAACCATTTATACAAACTCATTCAAACTTCTTCATTTCCACCTCATTTCACCATGATAGGCATCCATAAACAAAAGTACATGATATCAACTAAATGAGATGAAGGAGCATGTTGAAAGCTTTGCATGTGACAGCACATATGGGCTAACTCCCAACCTCGAACATTTATCAAGCCACTAGCATCATAATCTTAATCACAATGGGTCTTGTTTTATTTATTGCAATGATAGTAAAATGTGCATCAAGTTCGTGAGAGCTATATAACCAACTTTTCCCATGGCAATCAATAACATAATCATTTTCATTCAGAGGTAAAGATAACACAAATATCATGATGAACATACACGGAATAGCATATAGCTAGTAGGTAGATATGGTGGACTCACTGGAATAACTTTGGTTGAAGGTGTTGGAAACAAGTTTTGACTTGTTGGAATGTTTGGGCTAGCAAAAGGGAGAAAGTTGACCATCTAGATGCATGCATGAGTGTCCATAGAACTAACTAATCCATGTTAAACCAAGTAGAATAACAATCAGCACCAAAACATGAATAAGTTATAGCTCTTCAAAAAGGATTTGCAAACTATTACTCATAAACAAGCTCATGAATCATGCAACTATATGTATCATTAAAAATCAACTCAAAATCCCTTTTCCCAATCTTATAAAAGCATCCAACATATTTCAACCCATATTTCCAGTAGCTCTCTCATATATAAATGATAGTGTGGTGGTCTCTCAAGACTCAAACAAAAACAAAAAACGACGCTCCAAGTTTATGCGATAAAGTGTTTCGATCGAAAAACAGAAGTTGGACGTGTGCAAACCGAGAGTGTGTAGGTCCAGCGGGGTTGTCTTCACATCCCCAAGCTTTGGTCTTCACCATCCTTGGATAGCTCTTGGTGCATCTCCTCCAATCCCTGTGAAAAAACTTCAAAACACCGTTTCTCCTATCTCTTTTCTGTGGGGTGCATTAATAGTGATAAACAAATAGGTTCCTTGCTGCATATAATCCTTGAACAAAAATTCATATGAATGTCCAGAAAGTATATAATGTTGTATTCCTACTCATAAACTCAATTGGATCAAAAATATTCAACTTAAAAGCTCAAAGCATGCATCAAACAAAATGGGACAGAATCTGTCCAGAAAAACAGCAGCAGCAAAACGTATTTTTCTACCCTACCAAACTTTCTCGAAAAATTCTGAAAAAATTCATGCATACAGAGGATGAAAAGTTGCAACTACAGTTCAAATATGAGCTCATTTGGAGTTACAGAATAAGAATTAAAAATCATACCGTGCACTGACTCGTGCAGGAATAAAATCTCCGAACGCTATAAGCAACTTTTCCAAACCAAAAAGGGTAAAACTTGGCACTTTATTGAAAATTCCAGAACCTAAACTATAAACAAAGTCTCTTGGTACAGCAAGAGGACACAAAGAAAATCACACAAAAAAATAACCGGGTTGCCTCCCGCAAAGCGCTTTCTTTATAGCCATATAGCTAGGCTTCTTACTTTTTGTTTATTGAAGATGAAGCTCATGAGGGAGCTTGAACTTTGATGTTCCCCTCTTTCTTGGGAAGTGTTCCGTGCATAATACCAGGGTCCCATGTTGCTCTCAAAACCGATCAAAATAATAGTCAAGTTGAAACCTGGTTGAGAGAAAAATAGAACACAAAAGTAATAACAACGAAGTCTAACTTTCTTTCTATGCATTGGAATTTTGTATATGAATGAAGTTTTCCAATGCATATTAACAAAAGTTACTTGCAGCCCATAATTATTAGTAGCATAAAGAGGGTTCTCATAACCTCCTCTCTCATAATAGTTGCAAGTAATAGAAGTGTATTCAACCATATAACCAATAGGATCTTCCAATTTAGGTAAATTAGGCACATAAAGAGGATCATTAAATTTATTTTGGAATTCATTAGCATGCTTCCCTCTTTCAAAATAGTTATTAAGATCAATATCAAGTTCAATATCACGGTTGCAACAAAGATTTGGAACTAAAGATAATTGCAAACCACATAAGTATTTCTCAACATAAGCAAATTTCTCCTCTATGGTGTTATTAGGAGAATTCAGGAACAAAGTAGGACTCTTATTAGTAAGAGTATTTTCACAAACAACAAGTATATCATTTTATCCTCACATAAAGTAGTAACAAGTTCTAAACATGGAGGATTATTAATAAGCATAGGACCATCATCTAAAGCATTATCATATAACATATTTAAGCAACACTCCACATCATTATCAATAAGTTTGCCAACAAAAGGTTTTTGAGTTTGAGTGTTACTATCATATGTTGATGGTGAAGTTGGGGGATCCAACTCTTCATTCTCCAGTTGTTCCTTTTCAGCATCTTCTTGAGATTGCATGGGCATCCCCAAGCTTATGTTTTTGTCCTCTTCTTCCTGCAAAATATTAGTTCTTCCATGGCAGCAAGAGTTAACTTTTTACGTTTAATAGCATCTGCTCGAGAAAAGAAATCATCAGCTTCTTGTAATATTTCAAGTTTCTCAAGTGTAAATGTTGCAAGTTCCTCAGGTGTATAATCAAACAGAAAACCCATAGCAAAAGTAATGAAGAACTTACACCCCAGACAAGTTTAAAGGAACCTCCCCAAGCTTAGATGATTGCAAGATATAAAACAAGTTAGAGAAACTTCCCCAAGCTTAGTCTAGTGCACACAAGAATAGAAACTTAAGCGCTACGCTCCCCGGCAACGGCGCCCGAAAAGTACTTGATAACCCCCAAGAGCAAGGGATCACTGTAGCACCTCTCAATGTGGAAGTAAGGTATCGATCCGCAGGAGCAAGAAGGAAAAGTTATCTATTCCCTACAACTAAAGTGTCACAAGTTTTAGTTGATTATGCACTAAACAAGTTCAGAGAACAAGATGGTTGGTTTGATGGATGTAAAAGTGTCCCAATCCTCTTCTTTGCAAGAGGACAAGACAAAGGTAGTAGCAAGTGAAAGCTCTCAAAGAGAGAAAGCCCAATCCTCTATGTAGCAAGAGGACAAGCTCAAGTGTGTGTTTCTTATAGGAACAATGGACATGGTTCATGGGTTCACTTAATCCTCTCTCTCTCTCATCTACGGTGATCATCATGTTATAGATAAAGTACACACAATTGTCATGTTTTAATGGTAGCTTTTTATGACGGCTATATGTCCTAAAACACATAGTTGAAAGAAATACTCATTTGTGTTGCTAGGTCACCCCTCGTAAGGCTAGCGTGGTTTCTCTCACTCCCACATCATACTCTTTCTTCTTACCCCCAGATAAAGGATGTTGGGCGGTACTGTGTCACTCAATACCTATGCCGTGTCACATCGGCCATCCCGTACCCACATACATCATACTTCAAAGTATGACAAATCACAAAAACTCCAACACAACGGTAAATGCATAACAAATCATCTCACACCACAATAATCACCACAAAAGGTATTACATAGATGACCGTAATCATGTTCAGCAGCTCATACGGTACTAATTAGTGAAGCTCAAGAGAGAGGAGAGATACAAAAGTTACCACCACAAACCCTAGTCCAGGGGGTGGACTACTCCCTCTTCATCATGGTGATGATGGTGAAGAAGTTCTTGCTGTAGATGTTGATGATGAACACGCCGGAGGGGGGTGGAGCCCTCCGGAGGCGATTCCGGCGGCGTTTCCCCCTCCGATCTTCTCCGGCGGCAGCCTTCTGTCTCTCTGTTTCGTGGTTTTGTCTTTCTCCGCCGCCTCCTTCCAGAAAACGTCGGGGACCTTTTTTATAGGCGTTTTTAGGTCAAGACGATGTCGGTGGAGAAAAGATCGAAGGCAACGGAGCCACGAGGCCCAAATGGGTGGGTCCCACACGGCTACAGTACCAGGCCGCGTGGGCCCCCCTCGTTTGGCCCTCGGGCCTCCGTTTGCTCGCTTCCTTCGCCCACAGGTCTTCTTCCTTCCAAATATTGACGCCCGTAAATTTCCAGGTGATTTCGTTGACGTTTGGGTCCCTGAAACATTAAAATAAGAAAACGGGGTTTTCTGCCTGTGCAGGGTTAATTCCGTAAAAATAGGAAATAAATGAATATTCCCAAAAATCATTATAAAACATTGATATAACCCTTATATGATGCAAATATGATTGGAATATAAGCAATTAAAGTGCAAAGTTCATGTATGCATTTTACATGCATCAGGGTGTGCATCATCGCATTCATCTCACAACAAAGTCAATGTCACCAACTTGTGCTAACACCTAAGCTTGGGGAGGTTGCACCTACGTGAGCACCATCTTATCCATCTTTACTTACAAAGCAATTTATTTGTTTTGTTAGTGTCATTGCATATCATATCATATTTATTTCAGTTTTGCATAAAAAATTAAAAATACCAAAAAAAACTTGCTAAAATGGGAGAAAGAACTAAGCTGTGTGACTACACAAACACTCCTAATGATCAATTTATCACGAGAGCTATTGCCACACCTAAGATAAATGCTGAGAGTTATGAAGTAAGTCCTAGTTTGTTGAACTTGATAACTAGGGAACAATTTGGTGGTAGTGCTATGGAGGATGCCTCTATGCATCTTCATGACTTTGTTGAAATATGTGACATGCAAAAGTTTAAAAATGTGGAAAGTGATATCCTAAAACTGAAGTTATTTCCTTTTTCACTTAGAGGAAAAGCTAAAGAGTGGTTGCATTCCTTGCCATCTGGTAGTATTAATTCTTGGGATGATCTAAAAGAAGCTTTCATTAAGAAATATTATCCCCCTGTTAAAATTTTGCAAAATAGAAACAACATCCTTTCTTTTAGGCAAAATGAAAATGAACATGTTGCTATGGCTTGGGATAGGATAAAACTTATGCTTAGAACTTGTCCCTCACATGGAGTTAATGAATGGACCATATTACACTCTTTCTACAATGGTTTAAACTACATGTCTAGAAACATACTTGATTCTGCTGCTGGAGGTGCTTTTATGAGTAAGACTATAGTAGAAGCTAAAAATATATTGGAAAGCATTTTACAAAACTATAGTCAATGGCATACTGATAGGGCACCTAATCCTTCTAAGAAAGTGAACTCTATTGAAGAAACTAATGATTTGTCATCTAAAATGGATACTATTCTTGCTTTGCTTAATAAACCTAGTGTTGAAAATGTTCCTTTGCAAGAACTAGTTGGAAACAATTCTGAAAATATTGATGTCAACTTCATTAGGAACTATGGTAATAATGGGTATGGTAACAACAATTATAACTCTTATAATAAACCCCCATATGTGCCAAATAAATATGCTTCTAGTGGTAATGTTTCTAGTGACTTGGAAAACACCATTAGATCTTTTATATCTACCCAAAAAGAGCTTAATAAGGAATTTATCTCTAAGTTTGAAAAACAAGATGCTTTGTTTGAAAGGGTAGATCAGCTTACTAAGGAAGTCTCATCATTAAAGAGCATCATTACAGCCCAAAAACATGAGGAAACAATAAAATATTGCCAAGAGGTTATCAATAAGTCTTGGGAACACATTCATGAGCAAGAGAGAGTTGCTAAAGAATCTATTGGGGTAATGAAAGAGGTTGAAGTTGAGGAAGTTAAAATGCTTAATGAAGTCAAGGATCCTTTGCTTGACTTAGAAAATTGTAGCTTGCATGAATTAATATCTATCTTACAAAAATTTGCAAGTGATCCTTCCATCAACACTAACCAAGCAGGTTTTGGTTCTTATATTGCTAATCATGTCTTGAAAGAAAAGATTGCTAGGTACAACCAAGAGGCTATGATACCACCTAAGCTTGGGGATATGTGGATACCTAAGGTACTAGTAACTATTGGAAAAGAGACACACCATGCCATACTTGATCTAGGATCTAGTGTCTCTGTTTTATCTAAAGAACTATATGAAGTGCTTGAATTGAAAAATCTTGAAAAATGCTCTATTGAACTAGCACTTGCTGATGACTCTATTAAACATGCTTTGGGAAAAGTAAGTGATGTTATGGTAGAGTTACATATGACTTTTGTGCCTGTGGATTTTCTAATCATGGACATGGGGAGTAAAACCTCTAGTCCTATTATTCTTGGAAGACCTTTTCTTCGTACCACAGGTGCTATCATTGATTCAAAGGAAGGGAATGTAAAGTTTCAGTTTCCACACAAGAAGTGCATGGAACACTTTCCAAGGAAGAGGGAACCACCAAAGTTCAAGCTCCCTCATGAGCTTCGTCCACAATAAAACAACAAGTAAGAAGCCTAGCTATATGGCTATAAAGAAAGCGCTTTGCGGGAGGCAACCCGGTTATTTTTATGTGTGATTTTTTTTGTGTCCTCTTGCTGTAACAAGAGACTTTTTTAGTTTAGGTTCTGGAGTTTTCAATAAAGTGCCAAGTTTTACCCTTTTTGGTTTGAAAAAGTTGCTTATAGCGTTCGGAGATTTTATTCCTGCACAAGTCAGTGCACGGTATGATTTTTAATTCTTATTCTGTAACTCCGAATGAGCTCATATTTGAACTGTAGTTGCAACTTTTCATCCTCTGTATGCATGAATTTTTTCGGAATTTTTCGAGAAAGTTTGGTAGGGTAGAAAAATACGTTTTGCTGCTGCTGTTTTTCTGGACAGATTCTGTCCCATTTTGTTTGATGCATGCTTTGAGCTTTTAAGTTGAATCTTTTTGATCCAATTGAGTTTATGAGTAGGCATACAACATTATACACTTTCTGGACATGTCATATGAATTTTTGTTCAAGGATTATATGCAGCAAGGAACCTATTTGTTTATCACTATTAATGCACCCCACAGAAAAGAGATGGGAGAAACGGTGTTTTGAAGTTTTTTCACAGGGATTGGAGGAGATGCACCAAGAGCTATCCAAGGATGGTGAAGACCATAAGCTTGGGGATGTGAAGACAACCCCGCTGGACCTACACACTCTCGGTTTGCACACGTCCAACTTCTGTTTTTCGATCGAAACACTTTATCGCATAAACTTGGAGCGTCGTTTTTGTTTTTGTTTGAGTCTTGAGAGACCACCACACTATCAATTATATATGAGAGAGCTACTGGAAATATGGGTTGAAATATGTTGGATGCTTTTATAAGATTGGGAAAAGGGATGTTTGACTTGATTTTTAATGATACATATAGTTGCATGATTCATGAGCTTGTTTATGAGTAATAGTTTGCAAATTCTTTTTGTAGAGCTATCACTTATTCATGTTTTGGTGCTGATTGTTATTTACTTGGTTTAACATGGATTAGTTAGTTCTATGGACACTCATGCATGCATCTAGATGGTCAACTTTCTCCCTTTTGCTAGCCCAAAAACTCCAACAAGCAAAAACTTGTTTCCAACACCTTCAACCAAAGTTATTCCAGTGAGTCCACCATATCTACCTATTGGCTTTATGCTATTCCGAGTATGTTTAACATGTTGTTTGTGTTATCTTACCTCTGAATGAAAATGTTTATGTTATTGATTGCAATGGAAAAAATTGGTTATATAGCTCTCACGAACTTGATGCACAATGTTCTTTTATTTGCATAATAAAACTTGACCCATTGTGATTAAGATTATGATGTTTGTGGCTTGATGAATGTTTTGGGTTGGAAGTTAGCCCATATGTGCTGTCACATGGCAAGCTTTCAACACGCTCTTCATCTCATTTAGTTGATATCATGTGCTTTTGTCTATGGATGCTTATCATGTTGAAATAAATGTGGAAATAGAGTGAGTTTAAATGAGTTTGTGTAAATGGTTAGAGAGACGCCTGGGCCGCTAATCTAAGCCATGCATCATTCATGGTGGAAATTTACTTACATACTATGGTGAACCTTCTGTGATACACCTTGCAATAAAAAACTATTCCAAATGGTAAATAAAAAGGGTGTTGAGATTGTTCATTTTGTTTGTTTGTCTTGTCATTTTGATATGGGCTTGTTCCATATCTTGGGACAAGAGGTACCCCAGTTGACGCTCTTGATGATACTATTATGCTTACAATGATATTTAATTGAACTTGCTTTGTTTCCCAAGTTGAGTAACACATGGTGTAAGTACTTGTATTCAAGGGGCATGAGACATTCAACCCATTCTTTATCAAGCACACTACTCATATTTGCTTTCACTTTAACCTTAATCATTCAAGATGCTATGATAGGGGCAATGAGAGCTTGACACCAATGAATACCTTATTGCAATCATTAACTTAAGTAGAAGAGTTTGGAAGTTGGATGAAACTTATGCATGCTTTACCTCTACTCACATATACATCTTTCCAAAGTGTACACCTATCATATTCAGATTTTCATCTACACTCTATGACCATTGTAGGATGTTCTACTTATCATTATGCATACATGTGTTCCATATTACTTGCTACTATGTTACACTTTGTGAACTATCAATGAACATCCTTGTCTTGAATACTTGATATCACTTCATAAACTATTTGCATATTGCTACTCCTTTGAAGAATGAATCATTTGACTATATGTAGCAATAGTAATCATCTTTGATATCATTGTTAAGTATTAAATTGCAAAGTCCATGTTAGTTTTATCATCTTCATACTCGAGGACGAGCATGGATTAAGCTTGGGGATGTTGATGCATGTAAAATGCATACATGAACTTTGCACTTTAATTGCTTATATTCCAATCATATTTGCATCATATAAGGGTTATATCAATGTTTTATATGATTTTGGGAATATTCATATTTCCTATTTTTATGGAATTAACCCTGCACAGGCAGAAAACCCGTTTTCTTATTTTAATGTTTCAGGGACCCAAACGTCAACGAAATCACCTGGAAATTTACGGGCGTCAATATTTGGAAGGAAGAAGACCTGTGGGCGAAGGAAGCGAGCAAACGGAGGCCGAGGCCAAACGGGGGGCCCACGCGGCCAGGTACTGTGGCCGCGTGGGCCCACCGTTTGGCCTCGTGGCTCCGTTGCCGTCGATCTTCTCTCCACCGACATCGTCTTGACCTAAAAACGCCTATAAAAAAGGTCCCCCGACGTTCTCTGGAAGGAGCGCCGCACAAACACAGAAACACCGAAACGGAGATCAGGAGCTGCAGATTGGAGGGGGAAAACTCCGGCGGGGCGCTGCCGGCGTGGTCTCCATCTTCTCCATCGACTTCTCCACCGTCTCCATGATGAAGAGGGAGTAGTCCACCTCTGGACTATGGGTTTGTGGAAGTAACTTATGTATCTCTCCTCTCTTGAGCTTCACTAATTAGCACCGTATGAGCTGCTGAACATGATTACGGTCACCGTTGTAATACCTTTGTGGTGGATCTTTATGAGTTAATATATGTTTGAGATTGCAATGTTTGTTTCAGTTATGAGTATAGATGCATATTATGTACCCCGTTCTTGTCTACTTGTTTTGATCAAGCATGTTTATGAGAGCGTGTGTGGGGGAACGTGTGCATTAGTTGGAGTAACGGGGGGTGGCTAGTGCAGTGAACGTGAGAGAAAGTTCTGCGATCCACTTTGGTATCTTTACCTTACTTTGTTGCCTCACTAGGGATAAACTAAAATACCATGCTACCGGGGATGTGGGCGTGACCATTGCCACTACTCCATGACTAGATCTAGCATGTTCTTATTTTCACTTCATGTCATGATACTTAATGCTATACTCTGAGTTATCTTAATTACTGAGGTGTTATGATTTAGTTCGCATCTTGGTGGAGTATAAGAGAGGTTAATAACCAAAAGATCTCTATGTTAGGACGTGATGCCCATATATCTAAGTAACTTGTTATCAAACCCTGTGTTGCAATCTCATATGTTAACTGTGTGTTCCATTGTCTACCACTTTATAAAGAGAGAGTGCATTTGTGAAACCATGAACCCCAGTCCATTTTTAATCATAAGAAACACCTTTCCAACACCATATACCACTTTTCTATTTTCAGCCATCATTAAATCCGAAAATACAAAAATACTTTTCATCTTGCATACATCATTCAAAAACCCAAAAATATCATTTATCATTGCATCCACCATCATTGCATATTTATTTCTTGTTTGCATTGCATAACTATCCTGATATCATTCTTACACCTTGTGCTTGACAACCACAGGTGAGGTTGAGGACCAAAACATCTAACCTTGTTTTGTAGGTAACCAAAAGAAGGATAAGACACTACAACAAGAACCCCCCTACAGCAACGCATTCATGTGTATCTAAATGTCCATATAGGCGTTGCTAGCGACTCTACCAACGGATAAGTATCTGTTGCCTTATGGGCCGTTGCAAAGACATAAGGCAACGTATATGCGTGCGTTGGTAACCAATGAAATAACCGTTGCAAAACTAGCTACAGATTTGAGGCAACAATTGTATCCGTTGGAAGAGATATCGATAGAAAATGATATTTAAAATATTATTTTCTCGGTGGTTGATTAGTTTGGATTTGAGAGGTTTTTTCGAGCGAGTGCACATAGTTCGCATGTGAAATAACACGTCACACAAATCATAGAATATGAATGTATTTCGACAAAAAATTCCATATTTATTATTAGGATCAACATTCCATACATGAAAATATCCAACTAGTACACTGTTTACAATCTTACATCAAGATATGATATTCTATCTAGTCCTAGCTAGATATATATCCATTATAAATTTTGCCAACAAGTTCAAATCTGATATCTGAATATTCAAGTCTTCTTATGTATGCGACCTGCATATACAAAAGGTTTATTATCAGTATCAAACTAGAAAACAAAAATGAATCATATACTGAATTAACTAGCTACAAAAACTGTAGGTACATTCACCTTCGTGTCTTTCCCAAAGCTAATTCAGCATGCAAGGCATGTTTGCTATCCTCTGGATTTGAAATGGTACATCAGACCCACTAGTATTATTTGCTGCACCGGCTATATTCAACTCATACAAAATCATCTAGTAACTTTCCTTGGACCATTAACAAGAACTTTAAAATATTAATACCCTGTAAAAAGCAAATCGATCATTGCAAGGACATACCATAGCAACTTTTAGAAGAAACAACACATAAGGCTACATTTAGGTTGAAAAAAGCGGTGAAGAAAACAGAAGAAGCGAACTAACCGATTGAAGTGCAGATGACTAGATTATAATTATAAAAGAGATCGACATCAATAGGACTACATGATCAGAAATTCATCAGAGTTCCTGAATCGAGTTGCAAGTCTGCTACCAACTCATCGAGTTCCTGAATCCTACCTGCGATCAACCAAATAATTAGAAATTAGAAATAAGAGGTGAATAAATTCCTCGCACATCCTAGGAAAATGAAAACGTGAACATCACCTTGCAAAATTATTATTACCAGATCTGTATTAAAGAGCTTACGACAGGTTCCAACAGCAACCTTCAGAGAGCATTCTCCCAGGACTGCTTCTCTTCTAGCTCTAGTACTGTTCGGTTCTGCCAAATCAGATGTGAGAAAACGGCTTGGAATCAGATGAGAAACCCTATGTACGTGTATTTAACAACACTTACCAGTTACCACGGTAAATCACAAATAGATGCAAGTCTGCTACCAACTCATCGAGTTCCTGAATCCTACCTGCGATCAACCAAATAATTAGAAATTAGAAATAAGAGGTGAATAAATTCCTCGCACATCCTAGGAAAATGAAAACGTGAACATCACCTTGCAAAATTATTATTACCAGATCTGTATTAAAGAGCTTACGACAGGTTCCAACAGCAACCTTCAGAGAGCATTCTCCCAGGACTGCTTCTCTTCTAGCTCTAGTACTGTTCGGTTCTGCCAAATCAGATGTGAGAAAACGGCTTGGAATCAGATGAGAAACCCTATGTACGTGTATTTAACAACACTTACCAGTTACCACGGTAAATCACAAATAGATGCAAGTCTGCTACCAACTCATCGAGTTCCTTAATCCTACCTGCGATCAACCAAATAATTAGAAATTGTAAAAGTACAGATTGGACTTGAATTTCACAGCACAATTCCCGAACCTGCCTCTATCAACACCATCAGCGGTGCAAAGAGGTCTCAAGATACACTTGCCGTCGACGAAGTGCATGAAGAGCAAGTGGCCAGGCGGTCCTTAGTGAGGCCTTTCATGGCCGCACTGGTCACCGGCGTGAGAGGCTCAGCTCGCAGTCGCAGACAGCCGTGATGCGCCCAAGGGGAGCGGATGAAGGCGGCTAGGTTTGGGGAGGCGAGTGGGAGGATGCGGGCGTGCGTTCGTGGCCGGTGGGGGTTGACAACCTAAAGTCGTGCATAGTGGGCTGTGGGCTAATTGTCCTTTTTTCCTCATGCTTTGCAATCTGTACAAGTACAATGGACAACGGAAGAGGAAGGAAAGATGTCTGCTAGCTCTCGCGACGCCGAGGGCGACGCGGGCGACCCAGCGCCAAGCTCCGCCCCGGAGCTTGTCGCCCACCATAAAAAACCAGCCCCTAGCCACAGAAGCTGCCGGTGACCTTCCTCCCGTTGCCAGCCCCGTCGCCGCCGCTGCAGCCCGCGCTGCAGATCGAGGACGCACCTCCATCGCCGTTGGTACCCCAGGTGAAAAATTCCAGTCCCACATTCTCTCGCAGTTCCATGCCCAGGTCTCCTTCTCCCGGCTTGACCCGCTGTGCGCGGCGTCCCCCGGCGAGCTCTGGCTGACGCCGCCTTTTCTCTCCCCAAGTTTCTCTGAGCCTTGCGTGGAGCATTTGCTCAATTTCTTCCTTTGTGCGAGTCCGGAGCGTCTTAGGGTTTCCTTGGTCGTCCCCAACGTCTTCCATGTTCTCTTCTCCAACGCCGATGTCGCGCGCTACGTCACTGTTTGGGGGCCTTGGCAGTTGGCCGGATTTGAGTTCAAATTTCACGCCGAGCTTGATGCCGCCATTGCTGCTGCTGGAAAGATCGTGGAGAGGGCCCCACTGCCAGTCAAGTGTTTTAAGGCGAAAACTGTTCGCTCTGCTGGTAGATGGAAACTTCCTGCTGTTACTCACTCGCCTGGCCTCCTGCCACTGCCTGCTGTTGCGTCGAATGTCCCTTCGTCCCTGCAGAGCATGGGCGAGCTTGCTCCGTCTTCATGTCGCTCTGCACCCCTACCTTGCGCGGAGCGCGAGGCACCGGCCACCCCTACCCCCATTACTCCAGCTTCCACGCCCACCCACCGCTCTTACTTGCGCGCTCTCCTCTCCCCTGCCGCTCCACGGGCACCCGCTGCACCTAAATCCCCTGCCATCAAGAGTCCCATTGGAAAGTGCTTCCGCTGCCTTGCGTCTCTCAAGCACCACAGCATTGCCGACTGCCGCGACCCAATCTGCTGCAAAGGCTGTGGCCGCTCCGGGCACAAGCTCTCCGACTGCACCGACATGGCGCGCCCCTCGCTCACCATCATCCCACCCACCCCACCCACCTCACCCGACGCGGGCGCTCCCGCCACCACCTCCCCACCGCCCGCTGCGCCTTACCCGTCCGCTGTCGGATCCCCACGCCTCCACCGCGCGCGCCCACCGCCCACCCCTGTCGCCATGCAGACTCTGTCGCCCATCCGCCTTCGCCGCGGCTCAGGCTCGGCCCCGGCCGCTGCAGCCTCGGACGAGGATGATTCGCCCTCGCGTCCGTCACTCTGCCTCCGCATGCGCACCCCGCCGCCGTCATACTCGCCTCCGCCTTTGCGTGACGTGGGCATGCTCCCTGTCGCGCCGCCTGGCACGTTCCGTGCCACCACTTCCTCTGATGGGGGGCGCACCGCGTCGCCTGCTGCTCCGTCCTCTGTTCTCTCGGGGTCGGAGGGTTCCGAGGGCAGCTCGCCGCACTCCGCTCCCTCTGTGCCGGCTACGGAGGATCGGCAGGACGCCATCGAGGTCTGGATGCCGCCCGGTGACCTGGACGCGGCTCGTCGCCTCGCAGTTGTGTGGCTGGAGCCAGCCTCGGGCTTCGTCAACAATGGGCAAGCCATCTCGGAAGCTCTGTTTGGGCGCATGCGCCATCTGCAGTTCGAGCTCGTCCACTCTGGTGTCGGCGCCTCGTACGTCCGCTTCGCGAGCTACGAGGACCGCGAGCGCGCCTTGCTGCTTGTGCCCTTCTTGCACGATGACGTGCGGATCACCTTGGAAAGGGAGGAAGAAGCACATCGGGTCCCCGTGTCTGATGATGTCTGCGCCCTGCTCTGGGCGTCGCCGCTAGCTGCAGAACACAACACTCCCACTGGGATCACCGCCTTATTTGCTGGGTTTGGAAAGGTCTTGGAGATAGACCCCATCTGCCTCCAGGGGGAGACATGTCCTGTGTGAAGGCTGTGGTTCTGTGTGGTCATGCAGGTTGATTGCTTGCGATGTCTGGCCCAAACGCGGCCCTTGGGGGACCCGTGTCGTCCGCGTGGAGGTCTCTGAGGTCTGGCCGCTGGAAGCCAGGTTCGTCAACGGCGAGTATCGTCGCTATTTCAGGCCCGCGCCGCCGCCGCCTTTCCGCCACTCCACCCCCGTGTTCCGTGGGTTCCCTGCCGTTCGGGATGCTGCTGCTGGTGGTTCGCCGCGCTCTGGACTTGATGGGGCTGGACCCGCGCGCCAACTGGGGCAACTATTGCTGCAAGCTCCGCCCAGCCCGGTCACCCTGCTAGCTCCGCCGCCCACGCCAACAGTTTCCTCGGAGGGGTCGGCCTCCTCTACTCCGCCATCTGATCTGTGGGGCTCGTCTGCTGGCTCTGGGCTAACCTCTGTGAGCTACTCGCCCCGGCGCCACGCCAGTTCGGTTGTGATCACAGAGATCGTGGATGCTGACCTGCCGCTGCTTTCGACGGAAGAAAAAGATGAGGAAGATTGGACCTTGGTGGTTGGGTCGGCGCACCGCCGCCGCAAAGCCCGTGGCAAAGCTAAGAAGTATGAAGACGCTTCTCGAAGGAGCGACAGGATTGCGGGGCTGGTTCCGGAGAACTTTGAGGACATGACTACCAAGGCCGTGAAGCGCGCTGTGCTGCGTGACACTCTCCGCAGCTGCTCGATTGGGTTGCAGAACCAGGTGGTCCAGTGTCAGGTCCTGAAGAAGAAAACGGCTCCCCTGAGCGGGGCGTCTGTGTCCGATTTGAAAGCTGCGGCTTTTGGACAGGTCAAGGGCGGGAAGAAGAAGATGGTGCCTGCTGGTGCCAATGTGTAACACAACCTCTGGCTGTTACCCGAGTTGTGGCGTAGCGCGCCCTCCCCTCTATCTCCCTACTCCGTCCATCTTAGTGTTTCCGATCTCTGTTAACAAAATGTCGCAACGGTGTTCGCTGCGTCTCGCCCTGTCTTCGTCTAGAACTGAGCCTGGTGTCTGTCATTGTAATGATTAGTGCAAAATTCAGAAACTTGCTCGTCGCGTCCTGGAACACGCGCGGCCTAGGAGATGATCAAAAGTGTCCCGTGGTTAGAGATAACCTCTCCATCGCCCTCCCCACTGTCGTGTGTATTCAAGAAACTAAACTCTCCTCGTTAGATGCTAGCAAAGCCCGCACCTTCCTCCCCTTAAACCTCTCTGAGTTCTCTCGTGTCGATGCCAATGGCAGCCGTGGCGGGCTTGTCACGGCCTGGGACCCCAAACATCTCGAGCTCACCTCCGCCACGTTCTCCACCTTTTCGCTCACCACTAAACTCGCCTCCACCACCACCGACATCGCCTTCACTGTAACCAACGTCTACGCCCCCTCCGACCACTCCCTTACTGATGCTTTCGTCGATGATATGCTGGCGCTTGCTCCGTCTATCTCCGGTCCTTGGCTTGTGTTAGGTGATTTCAACCTCCTTAGGTACCCCGAGGACAAAAACAACGGCAACTTCGATCAAAATCTCGCGGCAAAATTCAACTCACTCATCCGTCAGCTGCAGTGGTTCGAGCTGCCTCTTCTCGATCGGCTCTTCACCTGGTCTAATGGCCAAGCCGCTCCCGTCCTTGCCAAGCTTGATCGCGCGTTTTTCAACGTGGAATGGAACTCCACCTTCCCTAACTCCTCACTCACCTCGCTTCCCCGCCCCACGTCCGATCACCACCCTCTCCTGGTCAGCGCCGCCACCACCGTCCCAAACCCCTCCCACTTCCGCTTTGAAAATGCCTGGTTACTCGATCCTCTCTTCCTCCCCACCACCATTCCATCTTGGGCTCCTGTGGTACCTGCGCGCGATGCCGTGCTCGATCTCGCCGCCGGGATCAAGCGGTTTCGCACGGCGGCAAAGCAATGGAGGAAAGATCACCGGTACGTCCCGTTTCTGGAGAATAATTGTCGTTTCATTATTGACCTCTTCGATTTCCTCGAGGAATCCCGTGCTCTTTCAGGTGCCGAGGCGGAGCTCCGGGTGGAGGCGCGGGCTCATCTCGCCGCGTCCGTGGGGCGGGCTGCCGCTCGATGGAAACAGAGGGGAAAATTCCGCGCGATTAAGGAGGGGGATGAGAACACCCGCTTCTTCCACGCCCGGGCGTCGCAGCGCTACCGCCGCAACCAGATCCGCTTCCTCGACATCGACGGCGTGGTCGTCGCCGGTCATGCCGGCAAGGCAGAAGCCTTGCGCGCCTTCTACGCCGACTTGTTGGGCTGCGCAAGGGAGCCCAGCTGGGCTTTTCGGCTCGATGAGCTCTACCGCGGCGCGAAGCGCGTTGATGGGCCGGCCCTTTCGGCCCCTTTCGAGCACGGCGAGATCAAGGCCGCGGTCTTCGCGATGGATCGCAACAGCGCTCCCGGTCCAGATGGGCTCGGGCCCAGCTTCTACCGGGCTGCCTAGCCTGCTGTTTCAAATGGCATGCTGCGGGCTTTTGCCGCCGTCCACGAGCGAAGAGCTGACTTGGGAGCGATCAACCGTGCTCACATCGTTCTGCTGCCAAAGAAAGAAGGGATCTTGCAGCCTGGCTCCTATCGACCTGTGTCATTGCAGAATTGCTCCATCAAGATCCTTTGCAAGACCCTCACCTCGCGTCTGCAGGCTCAGATTGGTGGTTTGATTGATGAAAACCAGTCGGGATTCCTCTCGGGGAGGAGCATCTCTGAAAACTTTGTGTTTGCGGCCGAAATGGTTCAGTGTTGCCACAAACGTCGCGCTCCCACGCTGGTTCTGAAGTTGGATTTCGCCAAAGCCTTTGACTCCATCAATTGGCAGAGCTTGAGGAAAATTATGCTTGCCCGTGGGTTCCCTACCCTGTGGTGTGACTGGATGGATCTGGTGTTGAGCTCCTCTCGCTCTGCTGTTCTTCTCAACGGTATCCCCGGTCGCTGGATTGACTGCAAGCGAGGCCTGCGCCAGGGGGATCCGCTGTCACCTTACCTGTTCTTGCTTGTGGCGGATGTGTTGCAGCAGCTCATCAGGCAGGACCCACTCCTTCGGCATCCCCTGGTGGATGGCGCCCCCTGCCCCGTCCTGCAGTACGCCGATGACACACTCATTATCATGCGGGCAGACAGAGCTGCGGCGGAGCGGCTGCGGCTGCTCCTCGATCAATTCGCGGATGCCACTGGCCTTGTGATCAATTTCCACAAAAGTACTCTTGTTCCTCTCCATGTTGGTGATGCGGAGCTTGCCGAGATCCAGTGCTCTCTTGGTTGCCGGGTGGAGGGATTCCCGCAAACCTACTTGGGGTTGCCGCTCTCCTGCGACAAGCTCTCCCTCGCGGCGTTCGCCCCGCTGATCGCTAAAATCGACAAATACTTGTCGGGATGGAGCGCAATTCTGCTTTCTGCGGGGGGGGGGAGGATCGTGCTGCTTAACACTGTGCTCGATGTCATCCCCACCTTCGCCATGTGTGCGGTGGACTTCCCGCCCGGGCTCCTACGCGCCATCGACGGGCTCCGGCGTGCTTTTCTCTGGAACGTGAAGGACCGGGCCTCCGGCGCTAAATGTCTGGTGGCTTGGGACGCGGTCTGCCGCCCCAAGAATGAAGGAGGCCTCGGGATCAAGTGCTTGAAGACGAAGAACGAGTGCTTGCAACTCAAGCTGGTTCACCGGCTGCACGCCACCGAGTCCTCGCCCTGGGCGAGGTGGGCTTGGGATGCTGTGGTTGGGCAGAGGGCCGCGGGCCACCATTGGACGCGGCTCGCTGCTCTCATGCCCCTCTACCGCGGGATCACGACGGTGCAGGTGGGAGACGGGCGGCGAACGGCGTTCTGGCTCGACGCCTGGCATGGCACCGTCCCGTTCGCGGCCAGGTGGCCGGCGCTGTTCTCTCACGCCCTGGATGCCAATGCCACGGTGCAGGCCACCCTTGCTGTGGGGGTGCGACGCTGCTTGGTGCCACGGCTCAACCACCATGGGGCTCGCCAGCTCCCTCTCCTCATGGACTCAATCGAGGGGATGGAACTCTCCCAGGCGACGGATCGGCGGGAGCTGACCCGCTGTCGAAAACCCTCTGGAGCTCTTGATGCCGCGGCGTTCTATAAGCTGCGGATGTGGGGAGGCGTTGACGACGCCGGCCACCACTTCGTTTGGGAGAATTTTGCTCCCTCCAAGGTCCGATTCTTCGCCTGGCTCCTTCTGAAGCGGCGGATTCTGTCGCGGGAGGCCTTGCTCTCTAAGCATGTGCTCACGGAGGCAGAAGCTGGGTGCCCCATCTGCCGTGCGCCTCTGGAGACTGCTGAGCATATCATCTTTGAATGCCCCCTCGCCGGCCGTTTCTGGAGCGCGGTGGGATATCGCTTCCCAGCTGACGCAAGTGTTTGCAGTCTCTTCGCCTATGACGCTCCCGCCATGATCAAGACGGAGCTCGCGTCCACCTTCACTCTCCTTTGCTGCTGGAACCTGTGGAAGCACAGGAACGCGGTGGCCTTCCGCGACCAGCGCCCCTGCCTCGCTCTCCTTGTTCGCCTCTGTCGGGAAGATGCCCACCTTTGGCGCGTGCGGCTTCCCGCCAGGCTCGAGGACGCCGCTGATGCCTGGCTTAGCTGCCTTGACACCGGCTGATCTCTTTTCTCTCTGTCCCTGTACTCTGTAACCCATCCCGTGTACACAACAAAATCTCGGCCTTTTGGGTCGTAACACATATATAGAAAAATTCAGGTGGGGATTCATCCCCCCCGTTGAAAACTTCAAAAAAAAAACAATGGACAACGGATTGGCCTACAACAGATGCATCTGTATCTACAATAAAATTTTGCAACGAATATTTAGAGCGTTGCCAAGTATCTATTGTTGTAGTGGGGGTCTTCTTGTAGTGAGAAGATAAATCTACCACTTCAGATTCCCCGAGAGTTCGATATTAAACCCTCGAGTCACCCCTCGTGGGGAAAACTGTCTTCCACTTACTATACACTCTGCACTTGGAGTCTCAACCTAATCCCGTTTACTTTTGCAGGTATCAAGGCCTTGCTCTTCGGGACCATCACCACGCCGACAGCGCCCCGCCGGAGTTTCCCCCCTCCAATCTGCAGCCCCTGATCTCCGTTTCGGTGTTTCTGTGTTTGTGCGGCGCTCCTTCCAGAGAACGTCGGGGGACCTTTTATATAGGCGTTTTTAGGTCAAGACGAGGTCGGTGGAGAAAAGATCGAAGGCAACGGAGCCACGAGGCCCAAATGGGTGGGTCCCATGCGGCTACAGTACCTGGCCGCGTGGGCCCCCTCGTTTGGCCCTCGAGCCTCCGTTTGCTCGCTTCCTTCGCCCACAGGTCTTCTTCCTTCCAAATATTGACGCCCGTAAATTTCCAGGTGATTTCATTGACGTTTGGGTCCCTGAAACATTAAAATAAGAAAACGGGGTTTTCTGCCTGTGCAGGGTTAATTCCATAAAATAGGAAATAAATGAATATTCCCCAAAATCATTATAAAACATTGATATAACCCTTATATGATGCAAATATGATTGGAATATAAGCAATTAAAGTGCAAAGTTCATGTATGCATTTTACATGCATCACCTACTATCAATGGTAACATAATGGGTGTTGGCAATGTTTCTACTACCTCTGCAAAACGTTTAAAATTGCCTAAAATACTCAAACTGTTCCTGATAAAAGTGCTGAAATTTTTTGAAACATGGGAGGCAATGGTTCCACTACCATTGATCATAATGATTTTGATTTTCATGATTGTAATATTTCTGAAGTAATTATGTTCTTACAAAAGCTAGCTAGAAGTCCTAATGCTAGTGCTATAAATATGATTTTACAAAACATATTACAAATGCTCTCATGCAAGCTAGGGAAGAAAATTAAAACATGAAGCTTCTATCCCTAGGAAGTTAGAAGATGGTTGGGAGCCCATCATTAAGATGAAGGTGAATGATTTTGATTGTAATGCTTTATGTGATCTTGGTGCTAGCATTTCTGTTATGCCTAAGAAACTCTATGATATGCTTGATTTGCCACCTTTGGAACACTGTTATTTGGATGTTTATCTTGCTGATAATGCTATGAAGAAACCTTTGGGGAGAGTTGATGATGTTCTCATTATGGTTAACAATAACCTTGTCCCCGTTGATTTTATTGTTTTGGACATCGAATGCAATGCTTCTTGTCCTATTGTTTTGGGAAGACCTTTTCTTAGAACTGTTGGTGCCATTATTGATATGAAAGAAGGAAATATAAGGTACCAATTCCCACTCAAGAAAGGTATGGAACACTTCCCTAGAAAGAAATGAAGCTACCTTTTGATTCTATTATTAGAACACATTATATGTTGATGCTTCTTCACTTGGAAACACTTGATTTTCACTTTCTGCGCCTAGCTGAAAGGCGTTAAAGAAAAGCGCTTATGGGAGACAACCCATGTTTTATTTCTGTACTTTTTCTTTTATTTGAGTCTTGGAGCTTGCTTACTTCTGTAACAACTCCTTTGTATCTTTATTTTATTGCATTGTTGTGCCAAGTAAAGTCTCTAATAGAAAGTTGATGCTAGATTTGGATTTCTGCGCAGAGACAGATTTTTGCTGTCCACCGTTTTGAGCTGTACGCACTCCAGAAAAATTGAAAAATTCTGAAAAATTCTCGTGATCCTCAGATATGTACGCAACTTTCATTAGTTTTGAGTTTTCTGATCTGAGCAACTTAAGTGCCTCGAAAAAATTCGTCTTTACAACTGTTCTGTTTTTGACAGATTCTGCCTTTTATTTTGCATTCTCTCTTTTACTGTGTTTGAGTGGATTTCTTTGCTCCACAAAACATCAGTGGCTGTAGCTAATGTCCAGAAGTATTGGAGATGATTGTGTCCTTACAGAACATGTGAATTTTTGATTATGCACTAACCCTCTAATGAGAATTACTTTGAGTTTGGTGTGAAGGAAGTTTTCAAGGATCAAGAGAGAATGATATGATATGATCAAGAAGAGTGAAAAGCCTAAGCTTGGGGATGCCCCCGTGGGTCACCCAAGCATATTTCAAGAAGACTCAAGCGTCTAAGCTTGGGGATGCCCAAGGCATCCCCTTCTTCATCAACAACTTATCAGGTCATCTCTAGTGAAACTATATTTTAATTCTTTCACATCTTATGTGCTTTACTTGGAGCGTCTGTGTGCTTTTATTTTTGCTTTGTTATTTTCATTTTCTGAATAAATTGGATCCTAGCATTCTTGTGTGGGAGAGAGACACGCTCCGCTTTTTCATGTGAATACTCGTATTCTTCACTTATATTTGTTGAGTATTCTTGACTAGCTACTGCAATGCTTTTAGCTCCTGTTTTTCATGCATCTCTTGTTCAGAGCTGTTAGTTCTTGTAGAGAAGTACTCTCTTGTTTCATTGTTGAATTATTTGGAGAGTTTTGTGTTGAAATAAGTTGATTGGTGTTTGGTTGGAAACAGAAAATGCTACATGTGGTAGATGGTATATTGAAAAGACATATCATTCTTGTAGATCATTGTCTTGGATAATTTGATGCTTTGCAATTGTTTTGAGCTCTCAAGTAGATCATGTTTAAGCTCTTGCATCATGTAGTTAAAACCTATTAGTGGAGAACTACCGTAGAGCTTGTTGAAATTTGGTTTGCATGTTTGGTATCTCTAAGGTCTAGATATTTTCTGGTAAAAGTGTTTGAGTAACAAGGAAGACAGTGTAGAGTCTTATAATGCTTGCAATATGTTTTATGTAAGTCTTGCTGTACCAGTTGATATCCTGTGTTTGCTTCAAACAACCTTGCTAGCCTAAACTCTGTACTGAGAGGGAATGCTTCTCGTGCATCCAAACCTTGAGCCAAAACCCATGCCATTTGTGTCCACCATAACTACCTATTATGTGGTATTTCCTGCCATTCCAAGTAAATACTTCATGTGCTACCTTTAAACTATTCAAAACTATTATTCTCTTATTTGTGTCAATGTTTTATAGCTCATGAGGAAGTTATGTGGTTTTCTCTATCACCTTGTCATTTACTCATGACAGACTTTCACCAATGGACTAGTGGCATATACATCCGCTTATCCAATAATTTTGCAAAAAGAGCTGGCAAATGGGGTGCCCAGTCCCAATTAATTACAACTATAACTGCTTAATTCTCTTCACATGTTTTGCCATGATTTATCAGAAGCAAATTTCAAAGTGTTAAACATTATCAAATAGGCACTCCTCCATGGTATGTGATTGTTGGAAGGCACCCGAGGATTCGGTTAGCCATGGCTTGTGTAAGCAAAGGTTGGGAGGAGTGTCATACCAATTTATAAATATGCATGTGTAAACAAAAGAGAAGAGGGATGATCTACCCTTGGGTAGAAATAACGTCCTTCATGGGAGCCGCTCTTGAAAGTCTGGGTGACAAGGGGGATAGAGTGCCCACTGCCATTCGTTGACAACAACAAACACCTCTCAAAAACTTACTTTATGCTCTCTATATGATTTCAAAAACTTAAAAAGCTCTAGCACATGATTTAATCCCTGCTTCCCTCTGCGAAGGGCCTTTCTTTTACTTTATGTTGAGTCAGTTTACCTACTTCTTTCTATCTCAGAAGCAAACACTTGTGTCAACTTTGTGTGCATCAATTCTTATATGCTTACTTATTGCACTTGTTATATTACTTTGTGTTGACAATTATCCATGAGATATACATGTTGAAAGTTGAAAGCAATTGCTGAAACTTAAATCTTCCTATGTGTTGCTTCAATGCCTTTTACTTAGAATCTATTGCTTTATGAGTTAACTCTTATGCAAAACTTTTTGATGCTTGTCTTGAAAGTACTATTCATGAAAAGTTTTTGCTTATATGATTCAGTTGTTTACTCTTTATCTATTTGTTAGCAAACTATAGACCATTGCCTTGAGTCACTTCATTCATGACATGAGCCTTGCAATATTATTTGATCAAGATTGTGTGAGCATGTCTCCTCAGAAATTATTTTGTTGTTATCGTTTTACCTACTCGAGGACGAGTAGAACTAAGCTTGGGGATGCTTGATACGTCTCCAACGTATCTATAATTTCTGATGTTCCATGCTTATATTATGCCAATTGCTACATGTTTTATTTACACTTTATAGCATTTTTATGCATTTTCTGGGACTAACCTATTAACAAGATGCCACAGTGCCAGTTCCTGTTTTCTGCTGTTTTTGTGTTTCAGAAAAGTTGTTCTGGAAATATTCTCGGAATTGGACGAAACAAAAGCCCAGGTCCTATTTTTCTGTCACGTACACGGAGTCCGGGAGACACGAAGGGGGCCGAGGAGGCGGCCACACCACGTGGCGGCGCGCCCCCCTCCTGCCGCGCCATGACGTGGTGTGGGCCCCTCGGGTCTCCACCGACGTCGCCCTTCGCCTATAAATACATCTATTCGGAAAACCCTAAATACCCGAGTCATATTCCACGAAAAGTTCCAGAGCCGCCGCCGCCGTCAACCCTAACTCGGGAGGGTTCTGAAGCTCTTCCCGGCACCCTGCCGGAGAGGGGAATCATCACCGGAGGGCTCTACATCGCCATGCCTGCCTCCGGAGTGATGTGTGAGTAGTTCATCCTTGGACTATGGGTCCATAGCAGTAGCTAGATGGTTGTCTTCTCCTCTTGTGCCATCATGTTTAGATCTTGTGAGCTGCCTATCATGATCAAGATCATCTTATTGTAATGCTACATGTTGTGTTTGCTGGGATCCGATGAATATTGATACTATGTAAAGTTGAATATTGAATTATCATGTCTATGTTATTTATGATCTTGCATGCTTGTTGATACTCTGGCCAAGTTGATGGTTGTGACTCCAAGAGGGAGTATTTATGCTAGATAGTGGGTTCAGTCTCCATTTAATCTGGGACAGTGACAGAAATTCTAAGGTTGTGGATGTGCTGTTGCCACTAGGGGTAAATCAGCGATGCTTTGTCTAAGGATAATTGTGTTGCTTACATTATGCACTTTACTTAATGCAATAGTCTGTTGCTTGCAACTCAATACTGAAAGGGGTACGGATGTTAACCTGAAGGTGGACTATTTAGGCACAGATGCATGCTGGATAGAGATCTGTGTACCATGTTGTAATGCCCAATTAAATCTCATAGTAGACACTACTTGTACATGCTTTATTATGCACTTTCAATATTGTCAATTACCCAGCTGTAATTTGTTTACCCAACATGTTAGTTATCTGTATGGAGAGACACCACTAGTGAACTGTGGACCCTGATCCATTCTTTTACATCTGATAATACAACCTAATGCAATCATTGTTCTGTTTCATTCTCTGCAAACAAACATCATTTTCCACACTATACGTCTAATCCTTTGTTTTCAGCAAGTCGGTGAGATTGACAACCTCACTGTTAAGTTGGGGCAAAGTAGTTTGATTGTGTTGTGCATGTTCCACGTTGGCACCGGAATCCCTTGTGTTGCGCCGCACTACACTCCTTCACTAACAACCTTCAGAAGTGTCTTTGATCTCCTACTGGTCCGATTAAACCTTGGTTTCGTACTGAGTGAAAACTTGCTGCTACACTCATCATACCTTCCTCTTGGGGTCTCCCAACGAACGTGTGCTTTGCACGTATCAAGCACGATGCACTACGGCCCCACCAGTCGGCGCTAATTTTTCTGCCAGAGGCATTCCAGGACGTACGAACGTACGACGGACGTACCATCGCGACCGCAGACTCCCATTTAATAGTAAAGATTAGAAATTGGAAGGACGTGTGACAATGTGCACTATGTTCGTGTATATCATATAAAAAGGTGGGCCTCACAGGAAGGACGACCGGGATTTTACGTTTTATTTCATCTTAGAATTTTGACAACTTTGTACATTTGTTTGCCTTTTATTTAATTATTATTGAAGGTGTCTCTCAGTTCCGGTAAAGATTTAAAGATCTGCTTTCTGTTTCATCTTCGTACCGTATTCGGTATGTATCTGTATTCATTTCCACTTTCATAAAAAAAATATGAAAATAAATGTGCCACCGATCAGTTCCAAAATTAACCCGACAATGAGCAGAATCGGGCGGGCAGGGTTTGAACCTGCCCCGCGCGCCGCGACGAGGAGTGCCGGACACTGGGCTAGTTTGTTGTGAGAGTGCAGGTCCAGATTTTTGCCGTTTTGTCGTCACAACCTATCTTGTTTAACTTACGAAACTGAATTTGCAGTGATGTTCGTCCGGGGCGGGCGCGCACACGCTGACCTCGCCGGAGTCGATGACCAGCTCGTCGGAGGAGCACGCTCGGGGACGAACTAGTGGACCCATCCGACGCGTGGAACTACGGGGAGGCTAGTGGCTGCTTTAAAGACCTAATGGTCGGCGGGAAGTCGGCGACGAGGCCGTGCGGCGGCGGGCTATGGGCTACGCGGCGAAGTAGATGGACAGGAGAAGGACGGATGCTCGACGTGCGGCGACTGGAGTCGGAGGATACGAGGAGGGTGGGGGGTTGGGGCTCCTTATTCTCTCGTCGCGGAAGGAGAAGCGTGGGCACAGTGGCGAGCGGCGCCATGCCGCTGCCCCTGTGTGCTACAAGAGGAAGATGACAATATTGTGAAAACCCCTTGCTTTTCCGTCTTTTCTGTTTCTTTTAAAACCAGTAGTTTTGAGCGATTTAATTGAGGCACTTAAGCATTTTTAAAAATTCTGAAATTTACAGGTAGCCTTTGTATATTATAGAGAAGCTCTCATAAACATTGCAGGGTATTTGGAGTTCATTTGCGATGGTAGCGCACACGACTATAGTGGAGGAAGAGGAAGGCATCAGTAACGATGAGTGTGTCACTTGAAGAGACCGCCTCATTTTCAACGTTTCATGCTCGAATGCTTCCACATATTTACAGGAAAAAAATCTGAACACGTATACCCGAATACCGAGTTTTTGTGTGTGGCTAAAACCTCACTTTTCGTGTGTATCGCAAACAAAAAGAACTTTTTCCTCCCGGTGGATAGTGTAGTGGTATTGAAATTTACGGATGCATTTAACACTAAAACGCGTCTAGATGCGTCGGTATCTACCCTATAAGCGAGTTATCTAATATGGAACATGTAGGAGGGATTATATTTTTGTGATGGAAAATTTGGTCAAATAAGACTACTGGAAAAAGATATTTCGTTGTATTACGAGGACTAAAGATGCAAATAATTTATATTGAACTTTTTTACTTATCCTTGTTTACTTTTATCATGTTATAGTATTAGAATTATACTTTTATCTTTAGTTTAACCACATGATTGGCAATATTACTAAATATTAGTTGGTATTTTTTTATTTGTTGTGAATCTTGTGAAAGATACTAAGTTGTATTTCGTAACAAAGTTTGTTCTAGTATTACAATTGTAAGTACATATTTATGGTAAAGATCTCTAAAGAGTATAATCTAAAAAATATCTCAACATAAGTTTCTAGTGTATAATCAAATAAGCATCTTTATAAAAGCTTTAAACTGAACCAATGACACTACTTTTCATGGTCAAAATTGTCTAGCAAGTCAAATTTAACAAAGTGTGCATGCTTTGTAATTGGTATTAAAACAACATTGGTTAAAGTAATCACCAATTTTAAAAATAATGTGGATTCTTCTAAGTTTGTATTTGCAATTTTCTTATTTGATATGCTATTACGTAGTGTGCTTATTATCATATGGTGTAGGCAAGTCCTAAGACAAAATCGGTGTCAGAATAAACGTCAATTTTTTGTGGCATATCGTGCACTTTGATAAAAATGTTGGACCCGCCGCTGCTCAAAATCCAATTGAGTAATCATTTGTTTTAAAAATGTAGGCATAGTTTGATTTACTAAGAATTTTTTATAAGAAATTCTTTGGTACTAGTATATTTCCAATTTACATTCCATCAATATGTAGACCATGCAGTCAGTGTTATACAAAATCACATTTGTATGTAAATACTAGTAATAGGTTTTGTCCATCTCATACTAATAAATTTGGTATTTGTTTAATCTTTTCTTCAATGGTCGTAATGTGACATGCAATTCGACATAAATGGAGTATTGTTTTTAGGCCTCTAAATACACCAAAATCATGGCGGTAGTTTCAAATAATGGGTGCTCCAAAAAGTAGTTAAACATGAAGTTCTATCGAAGGTGTATTATCATGTCTACATGTATTTTTCTAGAGGAAAGACCCGAGAAGCCACGAGCCGTCGCAGGGCAAGCTTGATGCGGAAGTGATGGAGAAGCAGTACACGCGTGAGGACGACAGTGACGACGAAAAGGAACCCCGCTGGAAGCGCATCCCTGTATATGCGGACGGGGATTCGGTGACTGCTTGTCACGCCGTAACAAGCCCCCTCATATCCACCGTCCAATGCCCATCCAACGGATGAGATTGTCCAAAAAAGTGAGCTCGAAATTCAAATATTTCAGAAAAAATCGAAAAATTTCCAGTAAGTCATATATGGTCTGTTATGTGTTCTGTGAAATTTATCTGTCATTTGGATATCTCGTTTATGATTTATTAGCGTTTTAAGTTTAAAATATGAAAAGCTATTTAATGATAAACCAATTAACCAAAAGATAAATAAATTTCACAGAACACATAACGGATCATATATGACTTGCTGAAATGTTTTTGATTTTTTTCTGAAATATTTGAATTTCAAGTTTACTTTTTTGAACAATCTCATCCGTTGGATGGACATTGGATGGTGGATATGAGGGGGCTTGTTACGGCGTGACAAGCCAGAGGCATGTCACCGAATCCCTGTCCATATATGCACCGTCGGCGTGGACGAAACGAGGATACAAGCAACCCGAAGACGACATGGAGACCGAGTCGGTACACAAATGGTACGAGTGCAACTATTGGGAGAGCCCTGCTTGCGCAAGGTCGCTGCAGCTCTTCGGCGGGAGAAAATCCGAGCACGCCGCTCAAATCAACCAGGCCTACCGCCTCATCAATGAGATCGACCCTTGGTTAGCCAGTATGAGCGCGTAATAAGAACTTGATGCCCTAATTAGAGCAGGGAGAATTACGCTCGATATGTTTTTTCTTCTTTTCTTTCACGGACAGACAATGTAGTACATATGGAGATTAATTACAGCGAGATTTCCCCACGCGCTGTTCTGGCCTTCAATGTAAAACTTGCTGATCCCATCTAAATAATCTAATACTAACTCCTATTCATAATAAATCTTGAAGGTTTAAACTAGGTTCAAAACCGTGACACCTATTTTGAATCTGATGGAGTACGATTTTCGTAGAGATGTTTTATGTTGCATCAACGCAACGACATGCACGGACTGTCCAGTCGGTTCAAACGTACATTGCATATACTTCCTCCGTCCCAAAATAAGTGTCTCAAGTTTGTCTAAAAATAGATGTATCTGTCTAGATACATCTATTTTTAGACAAACTTGAGACACTTATTTTGGGACTCCCCATGTCTAGATACATCTATTTTTAGGCAAACTTGAGACACTTATTTTGGGACGGAGGGAGTATCTAATTTTGTTAGGGAATATTCCATCAATATGTACGATGTAATACAAAATCACAATTCTACCTAAAATACTTTAAATTATAGTAGCAATGTTTTGTCCATCTCATACTAATAGTTTTATTGTTGGTCTAAATCTTATCTTAGCTAGTCAAATGTGACTTTATTTTTAGATGAAACGAACCTAGTATGAAATAGCTTATACTCCATCCGTTCCAAATATAATGTAACTCTTAAGAATAAACCGATTAAATTAGTGCTGCTAAGTTTAGCTTAGCTGCTAGTCTCCTTTGTGAAAAGCTTACACACGCTATATTTGAAGGAGGTATGCCCTAGAGGCAATTAATAAAGATATTTTATTTGTCATATCTCGATTGTTCATAATATGTTTATACCATGTTATAACTATATTAAGTGAAACATTAATACACGTGATGTACATAAACAATCAGGTCCCTAGTAGCCTCTATTTAACTAGCTCATTGTGCGATTGATAATCGAGCTTTCCCGATCATGTGACATGTCAGTTAGTAATGGAGTCATGTCAGGGGGAGAATGCTGTGATGGACGTACCCAATATTTGTAGGACGTAGTTATTACGCTTTCGACTGTGAGATCAACTTTAATCGCTATTTCTGGAAGATACTTTGATTGCATCAACCAACGTATCTTACATAGTGTGACAATAAAGTTGTCCCTCTCGGGTATCAGAAGGGACTATGTGAGGCGAGGGATCAAGAGCGGGATTTGCCTATCCACATAGCAGGATAGATACTCTGGACCCACTCAGTGAGATTACATCAATGAGCTTGCAAGCATGTGACTAGCTCACGCATATGTAATATCACAGACGAGTAAAGAAATAGTATTGTAGGTAACGAAATCGAGCTAGGTATCGTGATGCCTGAAGAGTCTCGGACAAACTAAGTATCGCTAGACAAAAGGTTTAAGACTTAACGTCTAAGGTTCGAACGACAAAGTTATTTCGTAATGCACAGGGTCTAATATGGGTATCCACGGCCCCGCTATTAGTCATTAATCGGAGAACGGGTCTCGATCATGTCTAGAGTATTCTCGAACCGCAGGGTAACAAGCTTAAGGGGAGTGACACTTCAAATAGATTGGACACAGAAGAGAAAATAAAAGAGAGCACCGGAAGTGTTCCGGGACATATCCGATGGAGATCGGAGGGCAACGAAATAGTTTTCCGAGTCAGAATAAATTAGATAATATGTATTAATGTAATTAAATGGGGCCCACCTAGGGCCGGCGCACCCTCTTGGGGCGTAGTTGGCTGTGGGATTAGTCCCACACCGCTCGGCCACAGAGGGTGGCAGCCCTCCTCCACCTATATAAGGAGGTGCCCTATGCCTTGGAAATTCACTAGAAAATCTCTCTCTCATCCGTTTAGACGTGACTCCGCAAATGGTGTTACGCACGGGTTGAGGTTTTCTCCACCATATGCACACCGCCGTGCTGCTGGTCTTTGGTCCAAGTCTTCTACTTCCGCTGCTCGGCTGGATTGGAGCCCGAAGGTCGTCTTCTTCACCAAATGCTCGTGACTTCCTGCGAGGCGTCACATTTGGGGCGCTTGGAGGAGTTCGTCTCCACCACCATGAGGTCGGCGTCGCCATCATCATTGCCGCCATCGTCTTCATCACGCGTCGTCATCGACGCTTACGGTGTACAAGGGTATGTATACCATCTTCTCCGTTGTAGTATATATGTATAATAATAGATTCTGGATAGTTTAAGCCTATCATTGTTAGGATTTTTTTTGTTTTTCTGGTATGATCCCCTTCAACATTAAATTATTTGCTTGGTATAGTTCCATTGTTTAATTTCGTGTATATTGTTTTTGAAAAACTAAAAAAATTGTATACAGACTACAGAGACACCTTGGAGTGAGCATAGATAATTACTGTATTTTATATGTGCAATAGTAGAACCCATAAATATTTATTTTTCGTCGGTGATTACTAAAGCAAGGTTATTTCAGTAAAAGTCTGATCATCAATATATTACTAAATCCAGAATAACTTGCAAGACACATTTGACCAAATAAAAAATGATCATGTCAACTGTTCAAATTATATTTCGGAAGTTTCTGTATATTTTCTTACATAATCAGACACTACAAACCTCTGTTAAGATATTTGCGAGGCTGCATACATTGGAATTTCCACCAAAATATTTAATAATAATAAAATTAGATAGAAACATTCACACAATAATATACATATGCGCACAATTTTAAGAACGTCGAGGAGCCATGAATTTTCCTTTTTTGTTTGTTTTGGCATTTAGGATGATTTGTATCTTGTTACGAACAAAATCCACAATATATTATTGTTTGCATAACTTAGATATTTTTTAATGACATGCATGACAATTATATAGTAGAAAAAAATGAAAATATATTGTATAACTAACAAGGCTAACTAAGTTTACATCATAGTATATTTTTTAAACTTAATCTGGTGGAAACATCAAGAAAATGAGAAATATTGAATGTAATTATATTTATTTAACTCGACATGGGTCCAAAAATCAATCAGAACATGCATGGACCCTCATGGGCTATGTGGATGGCGGCTCCCAGACCGCTCACGGTGGGTATCGTTGTAGTGGACGAGGCTCTGGGCCTTCAGCTTAGTGGATAGAAGACGTGTCCACATTCCGGTCCGAGTGTGGCACGGCTTGGCGGCCAACTTCAACATCAGCGACATATTCCAATCACGTGAAGGAGGCCGCCACCCTCCGGCTTGCACTTAGCAATGCTCGCGCCCAGTCCGTCTCGCCCAGTCCGTCTCGCCGCCTTACGAGCAATCCTGGCCAGTTCCTTGTCTGAACTTGCAGCGGCCAAACAAACTTGCTTATCTTGTAGTCTTGTGCTTCAGTCTGAACTTCTTTTTGGATGATCACAAATATACATTGCTCTTGTAGTGTTAGTTTGGCTTGTCATGCTGGATAACTTCTTGTTCAGAAAAGCTATGATTCAGTTCATAGTAACCACCATCTGATCAACTCACTAGTAGAAAAGGGGGCAATGGTGCGCCCCCCTTTAGTACCGGTTGAACAAAAACCGGTACTAAAGGGGGCATTAGCACCGGCTGGGTTAATGTGCCAGCCGGGGCCCCGCGGCGCGACCCTTTAGTACCGGTTGGTCTCATCAACCGGTACTAAAGGCTACCCTTTAGTACCGGTTGTTAGTACCAACCGGTACTAAAGGGTCGGAGGCCCCGCGGCACATGCGGCCACGGTTGGTGGCCCCACGCGGAGACCTTTAGTACCGGTTGTTCCTACCAACTGGTACTAAAGAGTGGCCTTTAGTACCGGTTGGTAATAACAACCGGTACTAAAGGTCTCGGCCACTATAACCCTTCTTCCACCCTGAGCCAGCTCTATTTGAGCTCGAACTCAACTCTATTTTTCCTCTCTCTTTTCTCCCCCAAGCTCAAATTCACCCCTTTTTTCTCCAACAACTTCCAAGATTGGTGGCACCTACATATATAAGGGTTAGCAACTTCATCTTCTCTTCCGGCATTTCAAGTTTAGCTCATTTCCGTGCAAGTTTAGCAAGTTTGATTTTGGTGGTGCTTGCAAGGTGTTTGATGAAATGCCTAAGTTAGGGATTTCATTTGTTTTATATGCATTTTGAGCTCAAATTAAAGTATAATTTGTGGTTTTATATATAGTGTCGTCCCGTCCTCTTCCTCACCGCCGTCGATCGCCCGCGCCGCTCCGTCACCGACACCACCTCGGTGAGCCTCTTTTTTTATCTTTTATTTTAAAAAATGTTAGTTATATGATTTAAATGCATAATTATTTCTTGTATAATTTTCTTATGTTTTTTTATATGTATAGTGTCATGGTTTTGATATCCGTCCCCGTCGGCACTCGTTCGGTCTATGATTCGGATGTGGTATATTTTTATAACTATTTATTTTGTTTCGTGTTTATAACAATCATGCCGACCAACTTGACATAGATATATTTTTATTTAGGAGGTAGTTGAACCGGAAATTCCAGCCGACCCTATTGTCGAGTTTAAAAAAAAAGAAAATGACGTTTTGAAAGCAAAATTGAAGATAAGTGAAGATCTTCGTCTCCAATGCCTAGAAGAGAAGATGGTATTGGACTTGAAGATTGCCGACATCGATGATGCTCACGGGGTTGTCGTCGCTGCTCACGAGATGAAGATGGAGGCAATGCGCTTGAAGCTTTAAAAGATTAGAAAATATGTCATTAGTCAAGAGGCTTGGTATCATTATGCTGTTGGTTCAATAGTTACCTTGGTTGCGATTCTGATCGCATTTGTTGTTGGATTTAAATTCTTTAGATAGTTGTATGTTAGTTTCGATTGATGTATGTTTCGTGAGAACTATGTATTACATTTGGGCACTACTCTACTTTGGTTTTAATGTGATGAACTTGTATTAATTAATTTGGTCACGTATCTCTATTCATTATTTAGCTGGTGTAATGGTTTTTGATGTATTTATGTAATGCAGATGAGCCGAGAATGGATGTACGGTGATCGACGATGTCCCGAGTTCATTGATGGCATGCATCGTTTTCTCGATGTGGTTAACTTAAACAAGCTGAAGAATGGTTTTATGATTTGTCCATGTGATGAATGTCGGAATACGAGGAATTACCCGAGCGTAAGAACCATACACTCCCACTTGTTGCGACAAGGCTTCATGCCCAATAATTTTTGTTGGGCCAAGCATGGAGAAAGAGGGGTTATAATGGAAGACCCTGAAGAAGAGGATGATGACAACTATCCTGTGTTCTCTGAACACGGTGATACTACAATGGGGGAAGACGAAGTTGAGCTCGAGGTCATTGTTGATCAGTCCGATGATGATGATCTTCGTCAGGTCATTCTTGATGAACAGATGAAGTGCGGAAGTGAAAACGAGTGGTCGAAGTTGGAGCGCATGTTAGAGGATCACAAAAAATTGTTGTACCCAAATTGTGAAGATGGCCAGAAAAAGTTGGGTACCACCCTGGAATTGCTGCAGTGGAAGGCAAAGAATGAAATATCTGACAAGGCATTTCAGGAGTTGCTACAAATATTTAAGAAGAGTCTTCCACGGAATAATGAATTGCCGCACAATACATACGAAGCAAAGAAGATTGTCTGCCCTCTAGGATTAGAGGTGGAGAAGATACATGCATGCATCAATGACTGCATCCTCTACCGCGGCGAGAAGTACGAGAATTTGAATGCATGCCCGATATGCGGTGCATTGCGGTATAAGATCGGGCGAGATGACCCAGGTGATGTTGAGGGCGAGCCGAGCCCCAGGAAGAGGGTTCCCGCGAAGGTGATGTGGTATGCTCCTATAATACCACGGTTCAAACGTTTGTTCCGAAACAAAGAGCATGCCAAGTTGTTGCGATGGCACAAAGAAGACCGTAAGGAAGACGAGATGCTGAGACGAAGATTGTCCATGGCTACGGCGCAATCAGAAGAAATGGACACACAAGAAGAAAAAGTGAACACTAGATATTGATGTTGCTGCTGATGTGTAATAATGTATTAAACCTTTTATGAAACTATGTTCTGAAAATTCAGAAGAGAGATCTAAACACTAATTTTTGGTTCTAAAAACTCCAAAGGCTTACAAGCGCTCGAAAAAGTTGGATCAAAACACACGGTTTCCCCGTCATACAGCCCAACGGTGGCTCGTGAGTGCCTGCATATCAAATGCACCGTTGGGCTGTATGACGGGAATCCGAATGATTTGTATTCGGTCGATGAACTGGAGTATTTTGTAGATAGAACAAAACACACGGTTTCCCCTACAAACAGCCCAACAGTGGCTCGTGAGTGCCCGCATATCAAATGCACTGTTGGACGTATGCAGGGAATCCGAATGCTTTGTATATCAAATGAGTGTCGAACATGCTTGAGAGGAGGGGGGGGGGGTTTATATAGGGTCATGTGGCTGATCCAACACTGGTTTTGCCCTCAAAAGAAACACACCCCTGATCCAACGGCTCACAAGCGCTTGAAAAAACACACGATCCATGTGCTTCTTTACTTCCGGTTGGTGTTACCAACCGGGACTAAAGGCGGGCTTCGCGGTCACGACTCATGTCAGACACGTGTCCTACCCCAGCGTTGGGGAGGACACGTGTCCCCCCCTACGTATTGACGTCGTTGGTGTTAACGATGTTTCTAAAATAAATAGATAATTATTATAAATTTTAAGACAATTAAAGACAATTAACGATGTTCCACGACGCCCATGCGCTCCGGCGAAGCCCTGCTCCGGCGAACCCTCCGCCGCGCTCCGGCCTCCGCCGTCGCCTGCCCCTGCTCCGGCCTCGCCCGTCGCGCGCGTGCCCCTGCCCCCGGCCTCCCGTACGTGTGGCGCCGCGCCCTGCTCCGGCCGTCTTCCGCCGCGTGCGCCGCCCGCCGTCGCCCCTTCTCCGGCCTCCGCTGCGCCCGCCCCCTCCGGCCTCCTGCTCCGGCGCCCTCCACGCCGCCCTGCTCCGGCCGCCGCGCGTGGCCCCTGCTCCGGCCTCCAATTAATCGAAGGTAAGTTTTTTTTCCAGTACTGTTCTTTTTTTAGTAGTGTTCATTTGTTTAGTAGTGTTGAGTAAATTTTAGTAGTGTTCATTTTTTTATGTTTGAATTTTAGTTGAGTAAATTTCAAAACTAGGTAAACAAAAATTTAGGTTGAGTAAATTTTAGTTGACATGTTTGAATTTATGTTTGAATTTTGGTTGACATGTTTGAATTTTAGTTGAGTTAGAAATTTATCAAAGTTAGAAAATTTACCAAAGTTAGAAAATTTGAAATTGTAGCAAATTTATCAAAGTTAGAAAATTTACCAAAGTTAGAAAATTTGAAAATGTAGCAAATTTAGCAAAGTTAGAAAATTTACCAAAGTTTGAAAATTAGCAAAGCAATGTTATTTTTAGTTGCAATATTTTTGTGTATAAGAAATGTATCAAAACAATGTTATTTTTAGTTGCAATATTTTTGTGTATAAGAAATGTATCAAAACAATGTTATTTTTAGTTGCAATATTATTGTGTATAAGAAATTTAAAGTTGTTTGCTATGAATTACAAATTTGTAGTGACATTGAGCTATGGAGGACGACGCCCCCATCATCGACGCCCCCTTCATCCGAGATTTGGAGGAAGAACACCGGATGCAAGAAATTATATATAATAGGGCTGCCGGACCCAATTCCGATGGAGAAGATTCCGACGAAGAAGACGGCGAAGATTTCAGCGCGAAATGTTTGAACGACTCCGGTGAGGGACTTGAGTTACAAAACTTCAGAGACGACGACGACGACGACGACGAAGAAGAAGTGCCGTTAGAAAACTCCGTAGAAAACTCCGGCAAGGTATATATTAAGTCTTGTTGATCACTAGCTAGATGCATTAATTGATTTATATGCGCACTTATTAACGAAACATTTTTCTTTCAGCCCTCTGGATCTACGTCGTCAATCCCTAAACGAGGCCCGGCCCAAGGGTTAAAGCTGCCGGATGGTGCAAAGTTGTCGATCGACGAAGTTAGCATAAAAGGCAAACCGGAGAAACCCGATGGAATCTACACTAAATATGTAGCTCAATGCGGAGTTCTTGTAAGGGACATGGTCCCGATCACCGTTGCAGAATGGAATGAGCCGAAGAAAAAAAACATTGGCGCAAAATATCTCGATCAAAGAATTAAAAAACCCTTTGGGACTCGATATTGGGTTCTTTCAGCCTACCGGCAGATCTCCCAGAGAGGAGAAGGATAAAGTCAAGGAGTGGACTCTTAGCAAGATGGCCGAGCAATTCAACAACTGGAAGAAAACATTGTGGAGAAAATATGGAACAAAAATAGATTTCACTGGACATCTAGAGAAGCTAAAAGATGACTGGCCTGAATTTGTGGCGTATAAGAAATCGGCTCGCTGTGGCCCGATCGACCCGAAATAAGTTGAATGCTAAGAAGAAGAAATATTTCCATCGTTTGGGCTCAGGTGGCTACAAGACTGCCTTGCCTAAGTGGGAAGCCTATGAAAACGAGCTGCGTCAAAAAGGGATCACTCCACAGACAGATGACTGGCCCGACAGGTCCAAGTTCTGGTTGTTCGCGCATGGGGCAGTGTTGGACCCAGACACAGGGCTGATTGTTGCAAAGGGAAAATGGAGAAAAGAATTACAAGAGTCGTCAAAAAACTAAAAGACGCAATAGAACTAGTCAAGGAGGGAAAATATGTTCCCGATAGAGAGGACGACGAGCTTTCACTCGCCCTCGGGAATAAAGAACACTGGGGACGATGTCGAGGCAGAGGAGGCGGGGTTGGTTTTCTTGAAGGGTTTCCGGAGGACACTGCAACTTATAGAAAACATTGCAGAAGTAAGAAGAGGGAGGCGGAGAGGTTACTGCATTAGAACGCACGGTGCAGGCTGTGCAGGAGCAACTGGCCTCAATTACCCAGCAAAGGGAATCTCAACTGCGAGTAGAAGATCCTGCAGTCGATGCCTGCCCATCTCAGCGGAAAAGCAGCGTGGGTTCCACGCAGCTACAAGATCCTGCAGTTGATGAACCAGTTGCTGAACCGTCGGCGGCTCACTACCCCGTGGATGATATCACGGAGAAGACAAATTGTGAGTTACATGCGCCAATGAAGAACATTAGTTTCCGGTGGCGATTGGCTATGCTTTACCACATCAACTTGGAGCAACCTTCCATTTTGGTGAGATTCCGGCTGGATTTGCTCGTGTCGGGGTCACGAAAGTTATGTCGGGATTCAACTCAATAAATCTTGACATTCCTGGAGCTGAAGGCGAGAAGACATTGGGAGAAGTCGAGCTTGGTATCGTTCTATGGAAGAAGAAATACATCAAGTTTCCAGACTCGGCGCCAAGGCCACCGACTCCTCCGGTTAGAAATTCACCACATCAAAGTCCACCCGCCTCCCCCGCGATTGGGAGCCCACCGCGAGTCCATCGCCCGCGCCGTCCCGTCAGCCGACTGATGCGCCCACTAGTAATTTGACAAAGCGGAAGCTGTTCACGTCGTCCCCTGTCAAGAAACGTGAAAAAAACCCAAGGAAGTCAAGGCTCCTGAGAAGTTAGCTTGTGAGATGACTCAGGAGGAATTAGATGTGAGCCTACGTGAAGAGTCGAGAGCCTTTTTTGAGCAGAAAAAAAAGGAAAGACTGGAGGCAACTTGACCCCATAAAGGAACTTCTGAAGACTATACCAAATGAGGTAAAAGATCGCACCGTTGACAACCTATATGACCCTCCACCGCCGCCCATTTCAGACTATGAGCGAGGTATTGACAAGGTACTTTCCTCGCAGATGGAGCAAGATAAAGTGTGCGGGAAAAGAGTTGCCCAGCTCGGAGAACAAGAAGCACAATCGATCGCCCCGCTCATTGTGCCTTCTGAAGCTCGGGAAATCGAGCATGGAGAAGTTGTCATTGGCGACACAGGTTACCCCATAGGAGATACACATATATTTGAACTCGGGCTGCCTCTGGTCGAAAATCCGAGTGCTCTAACAACACAGTTATATAAATTGCATACTGGTACATGACCGCCGCAAAAGAAGGGAGATTCTATCTCATGGCGGGGTTAAGGAACAACACTACTTCCGACAATATGGTGTGCAGGTTGAGTTCGAAGAACTTTTTCAGATGTACAATCAACTTGCTCTCGACAAATCTATCATCAGCTGCTATTGTCTGTAAGTAATTTATTCGTGTAATTTAATTATTTATAGTTAAGCTCGTTCATTGCTTGTAATTATCCTCACAACATTCTTTTGTACGCTATTATGCAGAATGAAGATTCGTGAATGCAGAATGGGAGGAATCTGGGACATTGGGTTCATTGACCCGGATAAAGTTCATGTCCGACCATAACTGACCATCCCGAGGACACAGAGGACGTTTTGCTAACGCTTTTAAGCGACAAAGTACCAAAAAGGAAATACTTTTTCCTTACAACTTCGGGTGAGTGTTACTGTCTTGTACACATTCTATTTTGCTTTCCAGATATTAAGTGTAATTGATGAGTTCTGAATACCTGCGTATATAAATGTGCGCAGGTACCACTTCATTCTGCTAATCATTAGACTCGAGGAAGGAGAAGTTGAAGTCTGGGACTCATTAAGGAAAGATCAAGATGATACAAAAGCGTGCGTCTAATGCTCAAGAGGTAATTTCAATCGCACTATATCGGCCTCTTTCGTTCATTTCCGGATATCAAAAGTATAAGTAATAACTCCTCAATTCATTTTCTTTTCCGGGCAGGGTTTGGAAAAGTTCATCGGGAAGAACGCGGTGAATGGAAAGAGAAGCTGGAGTTCAAGTCTAACTTAGTAAGTACTACTACGTATCTAGGTCTGTGTATCTTTCTAATACCAGCCTCATTCTCTTGATTATTATTTGATTAAATTATATTCTTGTATAGTGGTGTCTGCGACAACCACAGGGGACGGAACTATGTGGATACTACGTTTGCGAGTATATTCACATGAGGGTCAATGAGAGAGTCAATAGTGTAAGAAATCGAGAGGTACGTAAACATCATACACAACTTTTATTTTGCTACCATCAATTGTGTTTAGTTTCGATCATAACTGATTTGATCTCCTTCTTTTAAAGATGTCAAGGAAGCGGCCAGCTCCTACCACACAACCGCGTAAAAGCTATTGCGGAGGAATTGACGGGATTCATTCTTACGCATGTCCTAGATGAACTCGGTGAATTCCACTTTGTCGAGAGAGTCCCTCCACGCATGTAATAGCTAGCGGTGATCTCCATTGTAATTACGAGTACTTTATATATGTAACGAGAGTACTTTATATGTGTATAATGAGTACTTTATATGTGTAGTGAGTACTTTATACGTGATCTCCTCCGAAACCCTGAAAAATGAGCGAAAAGGAAAAAACAGAAACCCTAAACCCCGAAAAATAATCGAAAAGAAAAAAAAACCAAAACCCAAACCCCCCAGAAAAAATAAGCGGGGGGCAAAAAAAGCAGGAACCTTTACCTCAGCTGCGCGCGCACACGTTCGCCCACGTGGAGGGCCTTTAGCACCGGTTGGAAATACAACCGGTACTAAAGGGGTACCCCTTTAGTCTCGACCCTTTAGTACCGGTTGTGCAACCGGTACTAAAGGCCCAATAGGACCGGTACTATTGGTCTGTTCTCTACTAGTGACTATGTGCTGCCGACCGGTTCCATTCCTTGGAGTGAACTGACAGGTTTCGGTTCTTTCTCAACATGGTTTCCCTTGATTACTTGAATTTGTGAAGTGTCGGATCAGCTCTGTTCTTTTTAATCTACTAGTAATTAAGCACGTGCAATGCACGTATCCACCAATACTATATATCAAAGCCGAACCCCTTTGCCCTCACCACGCTTGCCCACGTGTCGCCACGAAAAATGCTCACTTCTACAGTGCCAGCACGGCTCCGCAACGTCGATCTTCCATCGGACGGCCAACGCGGCGTTTTTACGAGAAAGAACCTACATTAACTGGAAATTGCGGAGCAGTCCTAGCCTCCCCACATAGGAGGACCCATCTGCAAATTACAGGAACCACAGGGTTATTCCTGCAAAACGGTCCACAACCCCCCCTTCTCCTTCCCCTCTCCCGCGCGGCGGCGAGCTCGCCGCGGCCGCCGACGCGCTCCTCCCCCGTCATGCTGCTCCCCTCTCAGATCGACGATCACGGTTACCTCCGCCGTCGTTTCCCCTTCCTCCTCGCCGACGAACGGCTACCGGGACGCCGCCTGGGCGCCGCAATCGTCGACGCCGCAATCGTCGACGCCGCTCCCACCGTCCGCCGCCGCCGTTTCGCTCGCCGCCGGCGTCTCCGGCGACGAAATGGCTCGAGGCGTTGCCCGTTCTGCTCCCCAGCACCTCCTCCCGCAGATCCACACCATCTCAGGCCCGCGCGCGCCCAGCTGCTCCGGTGCGAGATCGACAGCGCGCGGCGGCCGCCGGCGGGGTGACGTCACGTGGTGACGTCATCGCGGGCCCGTGCTGTCAGATTTTTTTCCATTTTCCACTGCCGATTTTTCGAATTAAAAAAAAGAAAAAAACCTGACGTGTGGGACCTATGTGTCATAACTTTCACAATTACAATAAAATGCAAAAAATTATGAAAATCATAACTTTTAATCTGTTATTCCAAAAAATGCAAACAATATATCCAAAAAAATACAAATTTAACATATTTTCAAACTCTCCACACAAAAGATGCATTAAAAAAAAACACAATAATTTCCAGACGATAATATTTGACTACATCAGACGAATTAACGTGTATGATATTCTTTTTAAAAATATGTTTACAAAAATGTTGCATTCCTAACAGGTAGGACCATTTTACTAAAACAATTTGCATAAAATAACCACTGCCGATTTTTCGAACTAAAAAAAAGAAAAAAAAAACCTGACGTGTGGGACCTATGTGTCATAACTTTCACAATTACAATAAAATGCAGAAAATTATGAAAATCATAACTTTTAATCTGTTATTCCAAAAAATGCAAACAATATATCCAAAAAATACAAATTTAACATATTTTCAAACTCTCCACACAAAAGATGCATTAAAAAAACATAATAATTTCCAGACGATAATATTTGACTACATCAGACGAATTAACGTGGATGATATCCTTTTAAAAAATATGTTTACAAAAATGTTGCATTCCTAACAGGTAGGACCATTTTACTAAAACAATTTGCATAAAATAAAAAATGTTCAAAAAAATAATATTTTCAAATATATCCACCTGAAAAATATGAATAACATATCCGACTGATCAGAAGAAATAAATACTTGCTACTTATGACAAAAAAAACATGTTTTTAAATTCCAAAAATGTACAATATTTCAAAAAAAAAAAAAACCAAATGCCCTTCCTCTAAATATGTTAAAGGTAATTTTTTTTCACAAATGCTTGATTAAATGAATAATTTCAGAGAATACAAATTCATATCCCCTAATTATGGATTGAATTTCAATTGCATCTAATAAATTTTCAAACAATGTATTTCCTCTAATTATTGATCTAAAATGAAAATCTAATAGAAAAATGTAAAACATATTATAGCGATTCGAATAGGTTAATATTTAGAGACAATATAACTTCATACAATGTATTTTTCTCCAATTATTGAATTAAATTAAACATCTAATAAAAAACACAAAACATATTATACCGATTCGAATAAGTTAAAATTTAGAGACAATATAACTAAACTCCTCCAAATTATGCAATTCAGTTTAATAAACACTTACATTGAACTTACCACTCTCTAACTACGTAGTCAAATTTAAATAATGATTAACTAGATGCATATTAGAGAAACCACAAATTCATTCCCCTAAAAATAGATTGAATTTAATAGATGCTAATACAACATATTCACCATTTATATTCGCAAAATATATTGACTACAATTCAATGAATGCTCAAATTGAACTTGATTCTCTCTAATGTCACCACTCTATTCACAAAATATATTATGCAACAAAAAAAAGTTATATTCATAAAAATAACCACCAAGAGCAATCTGGAAAATTTCCAAATTTGAACATTTTTCGTAAACTGAACAATTTTTCGATGTAAGATCTCTTTGCATTTAAATAAATTCCAAATTTGCACACTATTTAAAAAAGAACATTTCCAAACTTCGAATTTTACCGCACGGGCGCGGCGTGTCGCCGCGCAATTTTTCCTAGTATGTCTATATGTAGCTGCGTTGTGGACAGAAGCATGTTGTACACAGGTTAGGATCGGATCTGTTGTTGTTGGTCTATTTTTAACTGTAAATTAGAATCTTACATGCTTGTTCAACGTCACACGCATGTTAACAACCTATTTGCATGCACACGGCGACCAAACTGGCACAGCTGATTTGCAGCGAGCACTTATGACATGTTGTTGGTTCTTCAGTTAGCTGCTGTCAACGGTGGTTTTGCTTGGTTCTGTTATCTGTCATACTCGTTCCCATGCTTAAATGTATCTTGTATCTTAATTAAATGTATCTTGTATTATTATCAAAATTTCTATGCAGATTCAGATATGGAACGGGATGACCAAAGGAAGAGCATCAGTCTTGAACCGTAACGGAGGGAGTAGGTGTTTGCCTTAGTTGTGAACTTGTGATTGGTCGAGAGAGAAAAATCGATTAAGAAATCATCCACTAGGACAAAATAGTTTAATTTCGTGATTAATGCAATAATGCATAGGACTGCTCCCTTTGTACGTTATGTTACGGTATCTACCTATGATATCACTATCACATCTCTTATTATTAATGCAGTGCCACGTCAGCTTTTTGCCAACATGGCATGCATCATACCAGCTATGATACCCCATTGTGGCTGGTCTTAACCAAATCATCACTTTGGATTGGCTCATTTCATGAAGGGGAGAATCACGATCGATATGTTTCTTTTCTTTCTTTGGCCGACTGAAACTCTAGGACATTGCTTATATGTATGGAGATTAATTACAATGAGCTAGTATTAGTAGCCCCGCGCGCCGTTCTGTCTACTTAGATGATCCCATGAAAATACGCTAATTTTAAGTTTCAAAAGAAAAAACTAATCTTATCTATGATTCATAATAAGTGTCGCAGTTTTGAACTAGCCCAGTTTAAAACTGTGACACTTATATTGAATCCAAAACTAGCCCCAGTTTCAAGCTACGAGGTGCATGCAAAAGGGTCGTCCACTCGGCTCAAACTGCGACACTTATATGTACTAGTAATTAAGCACGTGCAATGCACGTATCCACCAATCCTAAATAATCCGTGGGACAATAAATATAAAAATCTCATCGGCCATACTATAATTTTATCCAAAAAAATTGCATGAAAAATACTAAGGAAATATTCAAATTTTATACATGAAATAACAAAGATAAAGTATAAGAGTGTGACATAAGATTTTCTATGAATATCCAGGATGCAAATTTTTCAATATATAATTTGACTAAAAACCTCCGGAGACACATATCCACGATGCAATTTTTTCACTAAAATAAAATCAGGGTGGAGCTTTTTAATATACTCAGAATGAAAAAAAAAGTATGATTCATAACCTTGTTTCCCAGCAGCTTGGTCCATTCCTGTAAGCACCGACCGCATCCTGACGCTCTAGAATACTGTTCCTTTAGTCTCCTAATTAAGTGATATTCATCTTACATATCGTACAAAACTGAACCTGGAGTTTTGCAAAGAAATGAATTTGTCCATCTCCTCTGATCCGAACTGAACCATGCACGCAGTAGCATAATACACGGACATTTGAATCATAATATAACAGAACCATCAAATAATGTCAATGTCAGGCCATGTCCCGTTTTTGGTCATTGTGATGGATTGGATCCACATTTAAGGAAAAATGCAATTATAAAAGCTACAATTGAGTTATTTTTGCAGGTATAAACGAATTGGGTTAAGCAGAACAGGGTACACATGGCGTTCAAGATCAGCGGCCTGAACTGCAATATCAGGTCCTGATCCTAACAAAAATACAGTACTTTCCTCAGTTCTTGCAAATTTTGCAAGATTATGACTAACTCTATTCTGCATACGATCCAGTTTTACAAACGACACGATTCTACCTTGATCTAACCTCTTTATTTCTGAGTCAAGGTGCAGCAGGTGAGATCTATCTTGCTCATGCGCCGCGACCGCCGCCAGGATCTGTGCACAGTCCGACTCCACCATGATTGGCAAATGGCTGCGAGCCAAAGCAAACTTGGGACCTCAACGATCGTTCAAGATTATAAGGTGTGTGCCCAGCATAGAGGCTCTCCGGTGGCATAAGTAACCTATTAACTGATATACAAATTGCAGAAAAATGTATAAAAGCCATTAGCTAAATATACACACGTATGTTTCAATTTTGTATTCTCCTTTAAATTTCATTGATGGAATGATATAAGCAAAAAAAAATGGGGAAAAAACAAAAGCGAGAATTCTTATAGTTTGTAAGATACTGAATGATATGAATCAAAGGCAACCACCTTCAAATTGTAGTATCATCAATGAATATACAGGAGAAACATCTTGTAATTCCCAGTAGCATGCCAAACGTAGCTCGTACACCTCAATTGACAATACCACTCAAATTTCAATATGACACTGATTATGCACATTCTAATGTATGGAGAAGGAAAACAAAGAAATTTTGACCAAAATCGACATTCAGAGAACCTGAACACCAACTCCAGCTACCTAAGCAGAATTATGAAATTACCGAAGCAGAGAACAAATGCGAATAATAAAGCAACTTACTGCTGGTGGAAAAATCACAAGCAGATATCGGGCATCTTGAACATCAAGTTGGGCAGTTTTCTGGAAGGATCAGCATTCTGGAAGAAGCTCTTATATGCAAATAAAAGAAAGATCCCAGTTAATAATTTCTCTAAATTTGCTGGTCCAGCCAATTGGATTAGATCGAATCACAATCCAGTAAAATCCTTATATGCCGCAGCTACCTATCTCTTTCAAACTATTGTCCGAACAAATGTATCATTGTACCTTAAACATACAGTTTTTTAGTTAATTCAGGTTATTGCATTTGCATCCAGCGTTCATTATGATTAGTGAATTGACCTACGCAGCTCACAATAGCAAGAGAGCTAAGCGATGGCTTTGAGACTTCAGGTTCAGCTAAGCGATTGTCATGTGGAGACAACCGAAGACCATGACATGAACGACTGCAGAGAAGATCGTGACCTCAACCATGCAGGGGGCACCATGGAACCTGAAGGATGTAGAGTTGCTGGTGGGTTCCGGCCGGTGCAGGAGACTTGGAGCGCGCCGTGGGTTCTGGCGTCCCGTGTTCCTCCGTGCAGGGCGTTGGTCCGACGTTCCAGCGTGCAGGGCGCCGCCACGCTTGCCGGCGTGCAGGGCGCTCAGCCGTCCCATGTAGGCTGAGGCAGCGGGAGGGCGTTGGCGTTCTGTCGTCCAGGGTGCTGCCTCGCTTGCCGGTGTGCAGGACACGACAGTCCCATGTAGGCTGCAGCGGCGGGAGGGCGTTGGCGTTCTGACGTGCAGTGCGCCGCCTCGTTTGTCGGCGAACACGCTTGACGTCGTCTAGGCTGTGGCGGGATGGCGTTGGCGGCGGGAGGGCTTCGGCGACGGTAGGTTGCGATGGTGGTAGGGCAACGACGGTTGGGCTTCGGGGACTGGAGGTTGTGCTGTCACAAGCCGGCGGTGTCAGCAGGTGGGGCAGGCCAGCGTCATCACCGCCGGCGGCGAGAGGAGCGGCGCGTTCGGGGGAGGGGAAAGGGCTCGGGGAATGGGGATCGATCGGCATGTCAGGGAAGACGACGGTGAGATGAGCGTGGATAGGGGCGTTGCGTTGGAGAGGCCTCGAGGAGATCGTGATGGGAGACGGTTCCTTTTGATGTGATGAGGTGCTCATCATCGGTGGAACGTGAGCCGTTAGATGCTAATCTGATGGCTGACGTTATTTGGATCAGCCACCCTCTGGGTCTTTTTATATTAGTGGAGATATCTTTTTGGTAATATTGCATCAATGTGTTCTCGATATAATACAAAATCACAATCTCAAGTAAAATATTTTAAGTACGTTTATAGTAGCAGTTGTTTTGTCCATCTCATACTGATAATTTTACTATTGGTTTAAATCTTATCTTAACAAGTCGAAATGTGACTCTATTTGAGATGAAACAGACACTAGTATGAAATAGCTTATACCCCCTCCATTCCAGATTATAAGCCAATTTAGTTTTTTTTATTCGTACTTATTTAGACATATTTAGTGTGTTGATCCTCTCAATTAGCCTGTGTTTGTATGTTTGTAAAATGTTTATTTTTAGCAACGGAGGACCTTTTTGATCTTATTAGTTTTCTGATCGCAGAAAACAGGGAAATACTTGCATTTGCTTTGCTTGGCCTGTCCCGCCTCCGGTGTAACCCCGGGAGGAGCAGTAGTCAAGCTATCAGTGGCATGCAACCTTAGTGCATGGCACCGCTCCTTGTCTACCACTAGCGTGCAGAGCTAGGTGCAGTATGAGTCGGCGAATCAGGTGTGGGTTTGTATTTTGGAAGACATATCGGAGGCGAGGCATAGCGTCCCAGAGCGGGTTGAGCGCATGACCTTCAGGAGAAGTTTGAGTAGTTCAGTTTGGCCTCTAGGAGATTGTCAACCGTATTGCGTGAAGTGGCCATGCTTGGCCTGTTGGGCAAGAAAGGAGGTCAGACACAAGATGAGGTCGGACACAGGAAGGACCAAAGAAGCTCGACGTGCAAGGAGGATAGGTTCAGATTTGGTAAAAGGGTTGACTCGTCAGTGGTAAAGCCAAGACAATGGAGTTGTCCGAAACGTACTAAGCTCTCTTGTACAGTGGATTTGAGGATCTGGAGTATGCAGAGGGTTTCCGAACACGCACGTGGTCCTCTAATTCTCAGAATACACGGATGATTCCGGTCTAGAACACGGGACATTGTGCATTATGCTGACGTGTACCATATCTAAAAAGCGGGCCTCTCTCATATGGCGGTAAGTTGACTCGAGTTTCACGATTATTGTATTAGACAAGAGGTGCCCACATATGAAATATCATATGCGTCATAACTCATAAAGACTTATTAGTTGCATGACTCAACATTCAGAAGTTTCAGTAAAAAGTGAAGTATTCACAATAATAAATTATGAAGTAGAGTCTCGGCCCAGTCCAATTCTCGGTCTATCAGGCTCGCATTGCCTTTTTTCTACCCCTTCTTCTTCAATGTAAGATTGAGTATAGTTTTTACCATGAAATGTCACCCGTGGGACAAAATTCACCCTACATTTAAAAACAAGATAATTTCAACCTGAAATGTAGCAAACCGGACAAATAACCCCTTGGTTGTGTTTTTTTCTTGAATTTGGACGGTTTTGAGTAGAATTTGGGGTGGTTTAGCATATTGACGTGGCAGTGATGTTTTACTGACCGGTGGGCCCCACCCCGTTACAACACATCACTTTATATGTCCCTACATGTACATCTAGCAAGGCTAGGCGAGCATTTTCAGTCTTATTTAGACCCAGAGTTAAATTATCCCTACCAAATGGACTATGATCTGTTTTTTTCTCAGCTCGGGGAAAAGAAGAAAGAATGGCACTAGAGTGGACATTCGAGAGAGATTGACAATAGATACAAATGCAAGTCATGGATGAGTGAAATGAAGGTATGTGAGGCTGTTCTACCCGACACATAGTAAGGTTTTCAACGGCAACCCCTATACTAGGAATGTCCACCAGGCCTTTGAACTAGGAAGACGGTAAGGAGACAAACAAAGTCTTGCCGATGGAATAAATTCCATCGTCGTAAGGGGAGGCCTTGGTCAATCAACTCACCGCCATTGAGCAGGGGATGGGGAACAATCTGATGAGCGAGATCATAACACGTGAATAACAAACCATACTGATAGGCGATAGGTTGATAGTTTCTGTTGGTACGGCGGGTGGTCACATGAACAATCGCCGGTCGGAGCATGAACTCAAGATCAAGAGTACCTTCATTTTACAGCATATAGAGGTGTACCAATCCCACCATGATCGCCAGAGCAAGATTCATTCTTTAATCGCTACCAGATCAAACCTGTCGATCTATGTGGTGCAGTTTGTGCTGCTGGAGCACCAGCACCGACGACGAGCACCCCAAGAAGTCGTTGGAGGCCAGGAGCTTCCTGACGTGCCCCAACTCCGGGCACTCCTCCTCGTCCAGCCCGCCCATGCCCCTCGTCATCACCACCCACGCCGCGCCGCCGCCGACCCTGCCCACCACAAACAGCGAGCACATCCCCACCATTGCGCTCAGCGCGTGCAGCGTATCCACCCCGTTGCTCACGTACGTCTTCGTGTACGACACCGGCCCCGGCAGCGCTCTGCTCCTGCTCGCTAGCCCGCCCGCGCGCCTGCTCGCCGGCCTGCCCAAGCGCCTGCTCCCCGCCCGCCCGCCCGCCGGCCCGTTCGCCCGAGCACGAGCTCGCCCGCCCGCGCCCGTCCTTGATGCTGCCGTGTATCCGCGACGGCACGCCGAGCGACTCCGCCAGCCGGGCCTCCCTGGTAAGGACGCGCCGCGGACGACCTTGACGCGCTCCTGCTTGGCGGACGCACATAACGCCGTTTCGGCCGACCCATTATATGTAGCGGCGTAGCGCCATGTCATCGCCACGCCACCTCACCACTCAAAACCGATCAAACCGACCAAAACCAGGTTAGGGGTTATTCGTCCGGTTTGCTGATTGAAATTATCGGTTTTAAAAGTTTAGGCTGAATTTTGTCCAACATATGACATTTCAGGGTGAAAACTATACTTAATCCTTCGTTATATATGGGTGCGATACCCACATGAGAATCAAAGTGGGTCACCCAGCAAGATACCATTTTCCTTTTTCCTTTTTATTTTTTTGTCTTTTGGTTTCCGTTTGTTCATACTTTTCTTTTTTATGTATTTTTTATATTTTCTTAGATGATTAAATTATATGATTTTTACACAAAATTATATTTTTTATTAAACCAAATGAAATCATTTAATTATTTATTAAGCGGATATGTCTTTTATTTAATTAATTATTTATTAAACCATTTTTTCGATCGCAGAGGCCTTTTTGGAACTCTCGGACAATTTCTTTTTATAATGCAAACTTTTTCCTCATCTCATATGAACAAAAAAATTAAACTCGCAAGACATTTTTTTAACAATGCGAAAAAATAACTCTCATTTGAAATTTTGTTGAACTCATGAAGAAATTTCTTCACGACATTTTTATACCTCTCAAATATAGGCTCGCATCTTTTTTTCCTACCCCCTTCTTCCTGCAAGACATGTTTACTTGTATATGGGAGCCACACCCATGTAGTAGGCAATTCTCTCCTTTTTCTTTTCATTCTAGTATTTATTTGTATTTACTTTTATTTTTCATGTTAAATTGTCGATTTTGCTAATTCTCAATCGAATGAGAATTAGCTTAAGGCTCAATTGAATCATCCACCCTTCATCATGTGCATCGCGATTCGTGCTAGCCCGAGATCTTCTTCTTCCTCACGGCCACGACGACAAGCTGAGCCGGAGCCGCCACATCCGCGGCTGGCCGCGGCGGAGGCGAGGATCAACTTAACTTGTGGGGTGCAGGTTCGCGCTCGCACCGGAAAAGAAGGGGCAGGGGTTATAGGGATGACCTTGGAGGCTCCGGACCAGCGGAGGAGGTGCTCGAGGCAGGGCGGCGAGGCATTGCAGCAGTGCGCCGACCGGCGGCGGGGAGGTCGGTGGTTAGTATGACGGTGGCTGCGTGGGAGGCGAACTCGCTAAAGTTGGAGAAGAAGGCCGGACGTTAGTTAGTTCTAAGTTGACCGCGCCCTAGAGAGACCCTTAAATTATATGTGTTTTTTTGCACTGCAATGAACATTTTTATTTCCTATTTTTTATTTTTATTTATTAAATCATATTAAATTATTTAATTATTTCTTAAGCGGATATAACTTTCATGCTCATGAACAATTGATATGAATGATCAAAACATTTTTATTCTATCGTACTCACCTTTTTGGAACTCACAAACAAATTTTTTATTATTCAAACTTTTTTCTCACTCATATGACATTTTTTTGTAAACTCGCAAGCCATTTCTATAACAGTGCAGAAAAAAATAACTCTCATTTGAAATTTTGTTGACCTCATGAAGAATTTTCTTTACCATATAGACATTTTTTATACCTCGCACATATATATGTTCAAATGTTTTGAATTATATATAAATATTTAACCTCAACTTTATATTTCCTTTTCTTAAAATATGCACCGTTGGTATTGGGAAAAAAATGAAATGATAAAATAAAATAAAACAAAAAAGAAACGAAAAAAAACAGTTCAGAATGAATAGCTAAAAAAACATGTCATGGGCCGCAGTAGGAGCGGGCCAAGAACGTATCATTTTTGAACGAAACTCTTCCCCCCTTTTCTTCTCCCCTGCCCCCTCTGCTCTGTTTCTTCTCCCAAACTGAACAAGCAGAACCAACGCTGGAACATCAGCTCGAAAATCAACCATATTCCTCCTCGATGACTCGATCATGATCGGCACGGAACGGCACGGAGGGGCACGGATACGCCGGTCCGCTCCCAGCTCGCGCAGGCGGTGTGGCGCTCGGCCAATGTTGCAGGCCCCAACCGCCGGGCTTGCACAGCAAGTTTGCTCCCGGCGTCCCGCTGCTGCCCCATCCCCCTCCTCCTCCTACCTCCGGCACCTTATAAGTTCCCGACCACCGACACCAATTCACGTAACCGCCTCCCTAACAACCTCAATCCCATTCCCGTCCGGCTCCTGCTCCCCGTCCCACCGCCATGGAGCAGCGCGGCCGGTGGGTTCCCCGCCACCAGCAGCGCGCCCCTCTCCGCCGCTGTGCCTCCCCTCCCGCTCCCCTCCGCCACCCCGCTCCTCCCGCTCCCCGCGGCGGAGGCCCGCCCCGTCCCCGCGCGCACGCTCCTCCGCGTCACCCCGTCGCCGAGCACCACCGCGTCCCTGCCTTCCGCCCCGCTCCTGGTCCTGATCGCATGTTCGCAGAGCGTTTCGCGCCGCCCCGAGGCCCTCGACCTGGAGCCTACGCCGACCATGGCGTCCGTGCTGCTCCGCCTCGGGCCGAGATGGTGGCGGGAGCGCGGCGAGCGCGACCTCCTCACCACCAGCCGCCGCGCCAGGTGTGGGTACCCAAGGCGGTCAGCGCGCCAGAGGGTGGCGCTGGCCCCATCGACATGGCCAAGGGAGGGGCCGCGGCGGACGTCGACGGACTGGGCGAGGTTCCCGACGGCGACAAGGGCGGCCACCGGGCCGAGGCTCGGGTGGGAGCGCGGCGAGCGCGACATCGTCGCAACCAGCCGCCGTACCAGGTATGGATCCCCAAGGTGGTGCGCGCGGCAGAGGGCGCGCTCCCTGCGGCCGTGGCGAACGTCGACGGCGCGGGCGCGCCCCCTGCGGCCGTGGCGAACGTCGACGGCGCGGGCGTGCCCCCTGCGGCCGTGGCGGATGTTGACGGCGCGGGGGCGCTCCCTGCGGCCGTGCGGGACTTCGGCGGCGCGGGTGCGCTACCGGAGGTCGGCGACCTGGCGGACGATGCCCTCGCCGTGGCGGAAGACCACGACGCGCTCGCGCTTCCGGTGGTCGGCGACCTGGCCGACCATGCCCTCGCCGTGGCGGAAGACCACGACGCGGGCGCGCTTCCGGTGGTCGGCGACCTCGCCGCGGGTGCACTCGCCATGGCGGACGACGGTGACGCGCCCGCGCTCCCCAACGGCGGCGAAGTCGATGCCGCCGCAGCCGAGGCGGCTCCACCAGCTGTCGCCGATCTCCGCCGTCAGTTGCTGGACAAGTACGACGAGCTGGAAGCAGGGTGGGAGACGGTGCAGGTCCTGGGACGGCGGAGGCTAGCTGCGCAGGAGGCAGCACGCGGCAACCTCAGGGCGCGCCGCGAGGTGGGCAAACTGCGTCAGGAGCAGCTACGCATCATCACAGTGTACGACGACCTCGTCGAGGACGCCGCCGTCCTGCGGCTCGAGCTGAGCCGCTCTGGCGCCCAGCGGATCTCACCACCGGCCATACTCGCGAGCCAGGAAAATAATCTTATGCGACCGGGTCGCCGGGCTGGACCCGGCGGCATGGCCGACGCGTGGCCGCCTGCTGCCCCAGCGCGCTTGCTTTTTTTCCCGTTGATCAAATCGGACGGTGCTAAACTTGGTCCACTCCTGGGTCGTACCATGGTAGGTCGCATAAGATTTTCTTCCAGATTCCTCCTCTGAGGAGCAGAGGAGGATCTTTCGGTAATCGCGCGTCCTGAACTGAACTATTTTCTTTTGTGGATGAACTAGTGTCATTCATTCTTCCTCAACTGTCATATTGGACGAACTTGTTCTGTGCTTGGCCATGTGGTGGCCGTCAACGAACTTACATTTGAGTTGAATGTGTATGAACTAGTAGAGCAATATTTGTTTTCTCTCAGGTGAATAACACTGACAAAAACAAAATACAATGTTCTATCACAGAGGAACCCCACGCAAGCTGCTCAATGCGCTCGTGCTGATAGATTCGTTCAGGGGGGAACCCAGCACGAGGAAGTAGTATGTCCGGCGTAATACTCTTTGCATGATCGCAACAATTCCACAGTTTGTCAGAAAAAAACAAAATTCCACAGCTAAAATGGGTTCGTCAACAAGCAAAAGGTGTCTCCGTTTCTATCTCACTCTCTACGTTAGCACATCAACAGCAAGGTGTAAGCATTATAAGTAGCGATGGAACAGGTTCTGGCCATGCTCCCTGTAATCCTCCAACGTGAAGGTCTGCCTCGCGAACTTGATGGAGGGCGTGAAGGCGGCACCACGCAAACATCCAAGACGGGTCTGCAGCACTCATGAGCTTCCGCGGCACGAGGTAGGACCAGAACTGCCGCAGGGGTCATGCCTGGGAACATAGAGCAGCCGCCCCGATCAGGGAGATGCTCACCATCTCGTCGATGCAGGCCTGGTCAAACCCGATCATGCCAGCAGGCTGTAACAGGACCTCGGGACAGTAAACCGCTCGATCCCGATGGCGATCTTGTAGTCTTCTGTGATGAGAGGCCGGACTTTGTGAGGGTCTGGAGTTGGTTCAACTGATCCGTGCTTGTTCATAATGTGGGGTCCACCTCCTGCAGGGGGAACGCCATGTGATTACTTAGAATAGAACTAATTTTACTTGACTAAAGAAACCTAAATACGACAACATGGACATCATGGAAGGGAAGCTTGAGAGTGTGGATTACCTGGATCTTTGATGTGATTCGAGCAAGTTTAGATTCGTCATCATCGTCTTCCTCATTCTCTTTGCTCGTCTTTTTGTAGACCAACCAATTTTCATCGCGCATTCCAAACATGTTCTCGCCTTTCCCACGATCAAATGCTACAGTAGTGAGCGGCCACATTCTATCTTTCTGCGCAGCAGCATGTGGACGCTGTCCATGGCCTACAGCACCAGATGAATTGTTGTTGCCGTTAACCTACTACGGACCGTATTACAACATGCAGAATGTATTTTCCTCCTACAGTTTATAGTCAATGAACATGGAATGCCTGAAGAGCAAAAAAATGTCAAAACTGGCTTTGAGGTAGCTGCACGATCAACAAGACACAAATGCCACATAATTTCATATAGAGGACTTTGCCACATAATACCTTCATCATCAAGACACAAGTTGCCACATAATTTCATAAAGGGGCACTTTACCATATAATAAAAGATACACTAAGTATGAGAAGCATTATAAACATTGGGAGATTAGGTTTATCTAACAGCACGAAGCTGCAAAATGATCCCAAAAGCACATTAACGGAATCGCATAGTACAGTACATAATAGCCACAGATGACAGCTTATAAAAACACAAACCTGCTCTGGTGTCAGCATCTCATCAGGGACAGATGCAAGTGGGTACTTATCAGCTCCTTAAGCATCTGTGTTCTCGTTGCCGTTGGACTCCCCTTCGCTTTTCTTAGGGACTGTCTTACTTCCAGAATATCAGACTTGATTTCCTGCTGGGGAAGATACCCGATCTGGCCAAAATATCAGTTTCATCAGTCTTTAAGTTGTTCCATTAATTCCTCCAGTTCAGAAAGTTTTTTCCAGACCCTCTTATCCTCTGAGACCTCTTTGCAGCAGCCATGTCTCGCAAACGTTGACCAATCTTTTCCTTTTGAGCTACTTTCCTTGAAGTTCTTCCTCAGATGGCGGCTGATCTTTGGGTAGGGTTAACCATGGTAGCTGCCAATACCTAGTCTTCTCTTCAGGTTCTTCTTCTGCAACTGAATTGATCAATTCATGGTGTTCCAAGAATGTTCATATAACTTATATATATATATACTTCTTGAAAGCAAGATACAAAGATAATCAACTGAGACAAATGCACTATCCAATATATACAACACAAAATGAAAAAATCAAATCTGATAAAGTCTGAAAGCTGATAAGAGAAATCGATAATGTTTTCTTACTTTGAATATCTGCAACTCTGACACATAATCAAGAGCTATATGACAAATGTAAAATCATTTTTCAGCTCTTCAGCCTTGTCCCATGTGACGCTTGTCCTATGCAAATGTAATATTGTTACTATCATAATTGGACATGGTAGGGAAAACAAACAATATAAAGTGCTTCAGAAAAATGTGCTATACGTAAACGTGATAGGGACATTTAAGAGAGAGAAGCTGTCTCAGGAAATCAGTAATGTGAGATTACCAACATTTGTTTGGCAGCATACCCCCAAACAGGCTGCCCTTTTAGGAACTGAAAACAGACCCAACAACGCTGTTTAGTTCATAGAAGAACAACTTAATTTAACATATACAGATAGATAAACGCAAATTTCTGGGTTTTTTTCTTGAACATGGTCTTCAAAATAGTCAACAAGCAAAACTAATATATAATAATTTTTCTTACAAACAGAGAATATGCTGAGCATTCGTTTTCTTTCTTAAATATGTCAGGACAGAGCAGTGGAAAAAAAATCTTGCTGTGATTAGTCAAGGTATGGTGCACAACATAGAAAAGTAGGTAAGCGGATCCTCATGGACAGAGCGGTGGGATCATACTGTCGCTTTCCAGTCACCCAATAGATTCAGGCATCTTTATGACTTATTAAGTTATGGGGATGGAGCAGAAAAAGAGACATCGAGATCAACAAATAATCCATAGGTTGTATCTTTTTTCTTTTTAGAATGGTTACTCTTTATCCTATTAGAAAGTTCAGTGTTTAAGTAGTCAATGGTATTTCCTCCTAAACAGATGCAGCTGTACTCATTTCACGGTACCCGGCAAAGTGAGTGAAATAGAATGTCAAAAGCATTTGCATTGCGCAAAGTTGGAGAAAAGCGTGTCTTGAGGACACAAACTTACAGTTCCAAATTCACACGAAATAGCCAACCCATCTTCTCCACAGTTTCCAAGCTTCTGATTGTACTTGTAAGTTATAACTAAATGCATCATCAATACCAAAAGCTGAAACACAGATAGAAAAAGAAAGCATCAGCACTACATATTAACATCAAGATTGTTACTAATATGTCACTATACTAACAGATGCAGTTCACAACATGGCACATAAAGATCAGAAAGATCACAGAACACATTACCAACGGATGGCACACTATATGTCTCGAAAAGAAGTTCTGACATTCCTGTTCGAGAAAAGGATGGATTGCACTCAGACTCTGTCACAAAATAGGATGGCCCCTCTGACAAGCACCACTGTCAGATTTCAACAGTATTAAAACAAATCAGTAATGAAACACACAAAAGATGCATGCAATTTTTCGCAAAAATAATAAAACATGCAAACATATGTTACCCATGTTTCAAGTCAAGAAGTGTCAAATTTTAAAACCATGAGACTAACTGAAGTATTGAACTGATGTGCAGTGTTTCACTGTATAACTTCATTTTGACTACTAACACAGGAATGCCATCTCTTCTTGAGTTATTCCTAAGCATACACTGTTAAGGAGAAAATCGTGTCCATGCTTGGCAGCTACCGAAAATGGAATTGTGTCGGTTCCAGGTAGTTACCTGTTCTTGTTTACCTCGCCTATGTTCAGAGAGTTCTTTCCTGAACTTAATTATAAACTATCGAGACTGAAATACATTATTCTAAAAACGCTTTATCGTGAGTACGAAATCAACTGACTATATAAGAATCTCTTATGGTAAATGTATATCTGGTGAGAATTTCCTAGTCCCTAAACCCCATCACTGGTTCACTATATACACTCCACTGGTTACAAGAATAATACTATGATAGGAAAATGATACTATCCAAGAGGCAGGTGTTATCCAAACCTATTTACCTCTGAACTGACACCTAATCGATGAAAGGCATAATCTAGAATCTGCAGCAATGAAATAATAACAGATCAAAAGTTTACATAGTACAAAGACCTGTTCGTTACAAAAGTATTACATCTTGAATTTCCTTATCAACTCAGAACAAAAGGAACACACATCGAATTTATCCTTAATCATTGATTATGCATCGTTCTGGTACTTTTACACTCGCACAAACTCTTTCTTATATGACTTGAGAGTTGCCCATGCCTAAAAAGGGAAATTTTTAACAATGTATTCTGGAGAAACGATGACAGGTCAAATTTGACTGCCCAGTTTATCCATTTAAGCCTAAAAATTCATGATATACCATTTGCAGATCTTGCTGAAAAATTAGAAGGAAAATTATGCAACAGGACTGACGTACATATTCTATATACTCGAACTGATAGACAACATCATCACAAACGGTGAGGAAATTGATGTTCAGGTGCAATCAAAGTACCTTAATTAGAGCTGGATCAGTATCTCCGACAACAGTTTTTTATTTTTTGAAACAAGGCAAAACCTTTGCCTTATATATTGATATATTAGGAGCAAACCTAAAGGGAAATGCCAAAAAAAATACAACTCAAAACATACCACGCCGTCCCCAAGGCCATGCCCCACACCGGTTGATGACCAAGTTGCCCAAACGACCAAGGCCGACACCCAAAACCCCTGAACGCAATATGACGGAGGCGAAAATCTGGAGCCGCCGCTCCAACATGGCGAAATCTTTTATGATGATCTCCGACAACTGTTACAGCTTCATCAGCTGCATCGACAACAAACTGCAATCAGTTTAATGCAAGAAATTTCTCCAATCCACTTAATAGTCTATCAACTAAATGAGCATTCGGGATTCATTCAGTTCAGTAATCCAAAGTGTAGTTGAAATCATCATAAAAGACATTATTAAGTGACTAAAACGCCAAAGAAATGAAATGAAAAGCCCAATTTCGGTGCACCGTGACAAAATGAAGTCTCATAAACATTGCCCACATACCATCGGGACGCCACTACGAACTTCTGAACCCGCAAACGCTATTACACCTAAGGACCACAGTGACATGAAATTCAAGCACATTCACATCACGCTATCACCAGACCAAACAGACACAGCTAGAGATTTTAATGCGCGAGGCACGGCACGCACGTACCGGAGCTGCGGTGGCGGGTCCTGTGCACGATGTTCCGGAGCCCGGACAGCCTCGCCAGCCCACCTGCATACAAACAGCCGATGCGTTAGGGTTAGGGTTCGTGCGAGTTCCGAGCTGCGGAGAGAGGGCATGGGACACACCAGATTCGGAAGGTGCGTGAACCTGCGCCATCTCGCGGGCGTCGGCGGGAGGAGCCGCCGGGGACGGAGGGGGTTTGGGGAACCTCTTCTGCGTTGTCCTCTTCGCGAGGTCGCTTTGCGTGGGAAGCAGAGGAAGGAAGGAGGTAAGGGTTATTGGCGTAAAACCCCCTCTTATTTCCCATATTACTCCTCGACTATGAAACGTTTCAACAAAAATATTGCGGGGGTTTCAGTAACATCCTTTTTTATCGGAACGTTGCAAAATCAAAGATTTTGAATTGCAAACCACTAGTGGTTTTCTCAGATAATTCACTAGGGGTCGCCCGTGTGTTTGAATTGCTGTCACAAGTCCAGTATACAAAAATGTATGTAGTACTATGTATGTTAAACAAACACTTGGCACCTAATAACAGAAAAGTTCAAATAAGGAGAGCAAGACACACTTTATCCACGCAAGCCAAACCAACAATGCCACAATTTTAACGTGTATGACATGAAGCGTGACACCAAACGTGTTATTCATATCATGTTTTACGCACTAATCAACGCAACTAATGAGTCGAAAACCGATGACAAGAGCCTGACAACATATTTTTTTCATATATATGTCTAGAATTTTTTCATGTTGTCAAAAACAAATTTCGTGAGGGCCTGACGACATATTATTTTTCATACATATGTCTAGTATTTTTTCACGTTCAAAAGAATGTTCACGGCAAAAAAGTTCACGGCTGTACAAACGAATCATATATTTTGAAAATAAAATCCACATGTGTGGAAAAAAATTCATGTGTATGAAAAAATGTTCACATGTTCAAAAAAAGGTTCACCATCAAAAAGGTGTTCATAGTTTCAAAGAAAAGGGCTCACATTACCAAAAAAGGATTTACATATTTCCAGAGTAACAGAAAAAAATAATAGGAAAAAATAAACAAAAAATGTCCCAAAAAATAAATAAGCAGCAAAAACCCTCAAAAAAGAAGAAACAAAGAAGGAAAAGAAAAGATCCCAAAATGGGCCGGCCCATGTGGTGCAATCCTACGGGCGAGCTGGTGCAAGAGGGATAAATAGTGGGAAAAGTATAGTAATCACCCGGGGATCTTGCGCTCGCGTCCTCCCCCTCGCGAGCGTGACGCGTGTCCTGCTATATCTTCCCACGCGTTCTCTTCTCCACCACACGAACCATATCCCCTCTCCTCCACATGAACCAGCACGAGGCCCTGCCACCGCCGTCCCTTCCCTCACTCCACCGCCTCCCTCCCCTGAGCGCCGCCGCCGTCGCGGCAGAGCACCCGCCTCCGGCCGGCGCCCTCGACTGCGGTCCTCCCATTCGCGCAACCGCCGTCGGGACGGCTCCCCATCGCGCCACCGCTGTTGGGGACGGATACCCTGCGCGCCGCCGCCGCCCCTCCCCGACCTCCCACGCCGGCGCCGCCCCTCAAGCCTCCACGACCTCCCGTACCCGCGCTGCTCCTCCCCGATCTCCCGCGTCGTCCTCGGCCCGCACCCGAGCAGCCCGAGCCACCTGCATCTCGACGAGCTTTGCGCCCGGCGTCGTCCTCGGCTCCTCCCGACGTCATCTCCATCCTCACCTCGAGCGCCCGATTAGTGTGAGGGGAACAGTCGGGGATGCTCTGCAGCCAGAGCAGCAGCGCCCTGCAGAGGCTCGGCCATGGGCGCCGCACGGGGCAGCAGCAGGGCGAAGGCCGCGGCGCGTCCGGTCCATGTGGTCCTATGCTTTCAAGTAGCCCGCCGGATGCTGCCGGAGGTGCTTTCCGTTGTGGGCGCCTATGCTACCAAGGAAGGGCGGTATTGCTACCATAGGTGGTGCATGGTGCTACCATCGAAGGTCGTCGGTGCTACAATCGGTGGTGAGCGGTGCTCGGAGGTCCTGGCCGGAATTTTTTGCTACGATACTGTAATTTTTATTTTTGTTTTTTGCTGCATTAGTTTTGTGGTTTTGCTAAAATAGCATAATGTTTTTGCTATCATGTTTTGTCCATGTCTGAATTTTTGCACCATACGTTTTTGAATTTGCATTGCAAGAACTTTTTTTGCTACAATTTTGCTCTGCTGTTTTGCATCGTAAGTCTAATCGGAGAACCTTGCCGCAAGAGTTTTTACGATGTTGCTGCAATATAACTTTATTTTTGCTATTATTGTTATCTGGTTTTGCTACAATAGATCAAAAAAATTGCTACTATATCTCCGGCGAGGTCTCCGGTGAGGTCTCCGGCGAGAGTCTCCGGCGATGTCTCCGGCGAAGTTGATTTTGCTACAATAGAACTTTTTTGTTGCTACAATAGCATAAACTTTTTGCTACCACGTCTCCGGCGAGGCCAGAAATTTTCCTTTCATATTCTGTGTACGAACCGTTTTTTTGCTACAATACAGCAAAAGCGAGATGATTTGTAGCAAAAACGGGATTAGCCTATTTTAGTGGACATGTGTCGGGCTGGCGACCCGGGGGATCGGACGGAAAGATCCCCGGGACACCTAGTCCTGCCCTAAATAGTGCTGGCTCGCATATGCCTCGTCGTGTTCTATTAGAATTTGTCGTGCATGTGATCTTATTGCGCACGTTGGTTAAAGCAAGCAATTCATAGTCACAGGGCCCAATTAGCTAGCCCACTCCGACTCGGACAGGTCTAAACCCGTATCCATCGGGTTCTATGTATAAATATACCTAAGGACCGGGGCGGCCTCAAAGGTCAAACCTAGCTAGCTAATTCAGAAGAACCAATCATTGGCTTGGAGAAGCGAAGCGATGGAGAAGTGCTACCACCACGACTATGCATGTGAGTGCGAACTGCCCTGGGTAGGGATGAAGAGAGGCCATGAGCGGCCGGAGGGCAAGCTTGACGCGGCGATGATGGAGAAACGGCACAGGTGCGAGTGCGACGACGAGAAGGACAACTCAGAGCACCCTCGTTGGAAGGCCGTCGCTGCATACGCGCCGTCGGCCGGGGCGAAGCGAGGCTACGAGCGATCCGAGGAGGAGATTGTGGCCGAGGAGATAGTCCAGCGGTACAAGTGCAACTACTGGGAGGACCCATGTCGCTGCAGCTCAGCGGGGGGAGGAAGGCCAAGGAAGCCGCTCGACGCAACCAGACGGACCGCGTCATTAAGGAGACCGAGTGGCTAGATAGCCTGCCTGAGGCCGCGCGTAGAAACTTTACTTAGTAATAATCAGATTGGGGGAGAATAACGAGATCGATATGTTTCTTCTTCTTTTCTTGCAATGAAATATGGAATCGATGCAGATGCAGAGACTGGATTTTTTCCTTTTCGACAAATATACTAAGCACATTGCTTTATGATGTGTCCAAATATATTTATGTATCCAATCATGCAGATTAATTACAACGAGCTAGGCTTGTCAAGGTAACATTGTTTCACATCGGTCCATTAACAAAGCATATATTCAAATGTTGGATCGCTTTCTGCAAAGTGTGCGGAGCTTAGAAAAGCTTACTTTGCAGAACTGTGAGGTACTTCAACTATGTTTGCATTTAATACAATGTTTCAGCACTTAATTTCCCTCCTATCCGACATCCCCTTATATGGTTTTATACTCCCTTCGTCTCAAAATGCAAGGCGCCATTTAATTCTGTTGGTCAACGTCATTTAACTTTGACCATGATTTGTACTTATAATATGTACCAAAAAATATTATAAAGATATATGAAATTAAAGTATTTTGCAAGACGAATCCAATGTACCATATATATACATTCTCATTCAATGTATTTTGTTATATATTGGTTGTCAAAGTTGAGCGTCGAAGACCACCTTAAAAAAAGCGCGCCTTGTATTTTGACACGGAGGGAGTACTATCTAAAGTTTACAGATCGCTCGAAGAGGAAGACTGCAAGGGCCCAGTGGCGAACTGTTGCTCTCGAAAGACAGAATCTTATGTCTTTCAAATGTGACAATTTGGAGATGATTGAAATCAAGCATAGCAAAGATGATAACGTCGATGAGCTCTTTGAGCTACTCATGGACCTTTGGAGGAACCTGGGCAAGACTAATATCAAACTCACCAGAGTTTAACGCAATATACTATATCTAAGATCTCTTTCTCGTTAATTTGAGTTTGCTCACTCTTTTGTTGGTCTGTTACGGTGGACGCCGGCTGCTAAGCAGTGGTCAACAACGTCGAGGCAACTGCTGTGCCGCCACTTATGATGGTGGAAAGGTTTTGTTTGCCCGCTTTTTTACCGAGCCCCACATATTTCAGTTCGGATTTTGAGTGCAGAATCTTATCCAGGACCTGAGGTTGAATTATGCTGGGCTTCAAAACCGGGCATGGAGAGGCTTCAAATACTACTGAAATTTCGTTACAAATTGAGGTTTGCCGATGTTCAATGAGATACCTGCTTTATTGATGATATCAAGAAAAAATATGACATTTTTTGTGCTGAAAAAGACCGCATGAGGCATACTTTGTCTTCATAGTGGTGTTTCTTATGTTTGCATGGACACACTGATATGGTAATGAACTAATGATGCCTTGTTGTTGCCTATGCGGCTGTGCTTGAGCCGATTTTCACACAGCTCCGCAGAAACTACGTTCTACGTCAGGGCCTCAGGGGAATGTAAATTTTTCAGGCCATTCCTCCCTATTTTTGTCGACAGTGGGTATGCGTCGGCATTCTGAGCCCTATCACATGCCTCAGCATGTTAGGCGTTAACAAGAGCATACTAGCCAACATACTATCCTCCATAAGAACCGGAGTACATACTTAGCCAACATCGTGGATCCACTACCGGAATCCAGAGTTTTGCCGTGCGGGCACAGGACACGGCAAAGACAGCTCGGAACACGGCAAAGTCTTTGCCGTGCCTCACTGCACGGCAAAGCCCACACGGCCTAATACGTGTCGGTAAAGACACTTTGCCGTGTGCTTTTTTACAAACAGCACGGCAAACACTTTGCCGTGCGCCTTGGCAGAGCTGCACGGCATAATACTGTCAGAATAGGTCAGAGCTGGTCAACCATCTACACCCTGTTTGCCGTGCGCTTCTTCAGAACGACACGGCAAACATTTGAATCTTTGCCGTGTGCTCCTGCGCAGCAAGCACGGCAAACGTTCTTCCTTTGCCGTGCGCCCTTCCCAAACAAGCACGACAAACGTTCTGCCTTTGCCGTGTGCCCGCCCCAACCAAGCGCGGCAAACTTTCTGCCTTTGCCGTGTACTCTTGCCAAACCATCACGGCAAAAGGCCGTTGCCCAGCACGTTTCCCTCGCCTCTTTGTCGTGCGCCTATATGAAATATACACGGCAAATTTACATTATGGTCATCAACAGGTTGCCAGATTTCACAGGTGAGTGCCACGTGCATGGTTTGCCGTGTGGCTGTGCACGGCAAAGGCCTTTGCCGTGTGGGCACACACGGCAAAGTGACCATATGGCACCATTTTGTTCTGTTTTTTTAAATTCCTGCATTTTACACAAAATAATCACAGATAGCAATTGTCACACAAATATGAGTAAACTCCACATAACATAGACATAGTTCAACACATAAGATCGACGAGAAACAAATAAGATCAAACTCCTCCATAAGATCAACATAGTTCTAACTCCAACTAAATAAGATCAAATTCCTCCACAACATAGTTCAAGCATGCTACATAGCATAGACATAATCTCAAACACCACATAGGCATAATATGAACATAGCATCCACATGAACTCCACGATGATGGACGGATGGCGAAGATGGATGTCATTGTTGATCCTCCTACAAGTTCATACAAAAATCATGAGTTTGACAACTAAAATAGCTAAGTGTCAATGTCATGTGCATCATTAAACTAACAAAGTGGAAATGGCTAATTTGACAACTAAAATATCTAAGTGTCAATGTCATGGGCATAGTTAAACTAACTAAGTGGAAATGACAAGTTTGACAACTAAAATAGCTAAGTGTCAATGTCATGTGCATCATTAAACTAACAAGGTGGAAATGGCAAGTTTGACAACTAAAATACCTAAGTGTCAATGGCATAAGCATAGTTCAACTAACTAAGTGGAAATGGCAAGTTTGACAACTAAAATACCTAAGTGTCAATGGCATAAGCATAGTTCAACTAACTAAGTGGAAATGACAAGTTTGATTGGCTATGTCGATCTAAGTGAGACATGAAGTAAGTTTTCGAACGAGAGTGGTAGCAAGTTGAAATGGTAACTAACCTCTACTGGCCTTCCGGCGGCGGAGTAGGATCGTCCTACATGTTTGCAAAAAAATGATGAGTTCGACTAATGGGTAAAATTTGACAAGTTCAACTAACTAAATTTTGACAAGTTCAACTAAAGTGGCAATGGCATGGCAAGCTAAATTATGAGTCATGCGAGCATACCCACGGGAGCCTCCGGACAACGCTAGGGTTGGAGATACGGGGCTGCCCCTCCGGATTGTCCTGGCCACCAAGCGGCGGCGCCATCGAGTGAGATCCACCCGCCGATCCTGGATTCTCCTAGAACATGAAAAAAGTCTCGCATTACACAAGTAATTTAGTTATAACAATAAGATGGATAGAATGACAAGTTTGAGAACATACCCATGGGAACATCGGTGGAGGCGGTGGAGGGAACATTCCCATGGCAACAGTCCCGTCCCCAGGAGCAAGGCGCTGCATCGTGCCATACATCCACTCCATCATCTGCCTCTGATGCTCCTGCTGCTGCCTGCAATACTCCTGATGCTGCTCCTGCTGCTGCCGCATCTGCTCGTCCTGCCGCCGGATCTGCTCCTGCTGCTGCTCCAGCTGCTGCTCATAGAGCACCTGCTTTTGCCGGAGCTCGTCGACAGCTAGACTCGAAACTCGTGGGCGGGTCTCCACGGCAGGCGCACCGGACGCCCTCCCACGGCGGACCTGGCGTAGAGACGGGACGGTGCGAGGGTCGATGGAGCCGTCACCTATCCACAAGCGGCCATTCGCCGCGCCTTGCCCCGCAAGCACGACAGCCTCGACGTCAAGTGGACTGGTGAGAGGGTCAGCTTCCTCACCGTTGCGCTCCTTGAACTTCTCCCTGTACCCCTTGCTCCGGAGCTCGGCGGTCTGGCTGATCCACATCGACCCTGTCTCAGGATCCGGCGTAGCCCTGGTACGCATCTTTTCCCAAACGGCGAAGGGCGAGGGGTCTACGCCGGTCTTCAATTTCTGCAAAGATGGCACGAACATAGGTGAAAAGGAGACGATATTGCAAAAGAGAGCACGAACATAGGTGGATTAAAGAATGCATTTGCTCACCTCATTTTGTATGCATTGGGAGAGGCTGAGGTTGCCTTGGCGGTGTGTTCCACCCTTGTTCTCCGCCCGCTTTGCCTTTCCCTCCGCGTGTAGCTTGAGATACTCCGGGCTAGTCCACCACGCTACCATCGCGAGGTGGCAGTCCTTGTTGTTACCGACGTACGGAGGAGGCACCTACATGCACAGAACACACATATTAATGATATTACACGGCGGTCAACAAAATCGATAATATAGAAATGACGCTACCTGCAGGTACTGCCATGGCTGCATCAAGATGTCCCGAGCACGCTTCTTTTCCAGCGCAATGTTCTTTTCGGCGTACCAAGTGCGGACAGAGTTCACGCGAGCCTCGTAGTGCATGTCCGTCACCATCTTAGAGGCCATCGTCAAAAGGATGTCCTCGCACTTGGCCTTGTCCTCCTCCCGACAGGTGAAGAAGTTCTACAAGCATGCACACATAGGTAAAATAGGGTCAAAGCCATTAGTGCAATCTCGGATTTATAGAATGATGAGAAGTCAAACAAACTTACCCAGAAATAGCCGAGTGTCTTAAGCGCCATGTTGAGGTACACGCCATCGGGATCCTCCGCGTAACAGTAGTGCCTGAAAGTCCAAGCTACACTCCTGCGACCCTCTGGTTCGGTGACAATCCCTGGGAAGAACTTCCGGAGACAACATCCAAGGATGCTCGCGTAGGTACGCTGTTCCTTCACTTTAGGAGGCTGGTACACAAATGTCCTACACAATGAGAAAACCAAAATTAGTATAGTTAGCGGGTCAAAACACAATGAGAAGCTAAAATTGAACAAAAACAATAATAAGTACCTTTTTCCAACAGGCACGAGAAGAGTGTTCTTGTAGGCGTAATATCGGGGATCGGGGAGTCCCGCCGCCCCCCGCTGATACACCGGCCTGGTCCGTGGCTCAGGGATATCCTCCTCAGTCTCAACCCACTCCTCCGGTGGGTCCCACTGCAGCGTCGGGTCAAGCTGAAACCCGTCCTCCCCAGGTCCCTCCTCCTCCTCGCGCCCCTCGTCCTCCTCCTCGCTGCCATCCTCCTCGTCCTCCTCAGAAGCCTCCGCCAGCAGCTCCTCAGAATCCGGCAGCGACTCGCTCTCAGAGTCCGACTGCACCTCCGGGTGATCCTCGTCGGGCTGCTCCGGGTCGTACTCCGAGTCGTCCTCGTCGGGCTGCTCGGCAGGGAGAGGAGGCAGAGTCTTGCTAGGCCTCCTTCCCACACGTCGTCCACCCCTCGCACGTGGAGGTGAGGCTGGAGGTGAGGGAGGAGGTGGAGGTGCCGAACTCGATCCCCCAATGAGTGCCTTCACGCTGCCCACCCTTTTTGACAAGGCCTTCTTCAATCTGTTTCCCCCCATGTTTCCTGCATTGACAAAAAAATAGGTTTCATCAGTATACATGATCCAAAATTAAGGTAAATAGATGAAGCAACAATGAGTAAAGCGAAAATGAATACAATTAGATGAAGTAGCGACAATTAAGGTAAATGGAGTATCGACAATGAGTTCTCACAAAATAAGCTAGACAGACAATCACTATTACATAGAGTAGCATTGACCTATTACATATAAGCTAGACTGGCAATTACTAATACATGTGTCCTCATCGCTATCAGTAGCCTGTGTCGAGATCATCGGGACCAACTATTGGACCACCCGTGTCGTCATCACTGTCAGGGTCGCCACACCACCAACCATCCACGGAACCTGGAGGTGGTCCCTCTGGCTCGTCGACGATAAGTCCTGCGTGGAAGCGCTCTAGCAAAGTCACGTCGGCTTGGTTATGAACCTCCTCGACTTCGTCATGCGCAGTGTCTTCCTCCATTCCAGCATCTACGTTTTGTTCGCCGTATTCCATGTCATCATCGGTCGGCAAGTTGATAGTGAATTTCCCAGGGAGCCCTCCATCCTGATAGAACTCGCCGTCAGATGTTGAGGGGTCTAGGCGGCGGTAATCTTGACCGTTAGGCATAGCCGGCCTACTGTGCGACGGTACCGTCACCACAACATCCCATCCCTGTAGACGCTTTTGATATGCTTTTGATGTCTTCTTGCACGGGTACGGGAGATAGAAAACTTGGAAGGCCTGGGTAGCCAAAATGTAGACGTCGTCTCCCGAATACTTGGAGCTTCGTTCAACTTCGACCAATCCAATTGCAGGAATCCCTCTAACCCGACGCGGGTCTAACCAATTGCATTTGAATACAACGGGATCTAGCCCTTTACCAAAACCATAATTCAACTCGTATATAGCCTCAACTCTTCCATAGTAATGGAGTTTATCTGAGCCTTCACATAACACCCCACTATTTATTGTCTTCCGGTTGCCCCGGTTTGTTGTGTGGTCATGGGTATGGAAGCGATATCCATTCACGTCATAAGCATGGAATGAGTTGACGGAATGGCTAAAGCCATGGGCAATGTTTCTAAGCTCTGGCTTCATCTCTTTGTCCTTTTTTGCCTACAAGTTTAGCACGAGAAGTTTAGAACGAGGAATGTCCACGGTACTAGAAAAGTTAGACAGAACAGTACCAAACCCGCGAACCAGCTAATGAAACCACCACCCTTGCCAAAACCACCACCCTTGTCAAAAAGATCCTTCGACTCTTTCGGGGTAGGGTCCCTTCTCAGCTTCCAGTTTTCACGAGTGAATCGTCTACGCCAATGAGAAAAGAGGAGTTAGCCACGAATATAGGAGTGAATGTTTGTGAAATACTAAATGGTGAAAGACTTACTCGCGGTACGGCTTCACTTCCTCCATACTCATCAAGATATACGAGGAGATCATATCCCGCTCGAGCTTTTTCATGATGAACTTCTTCGTGCCACTTGATTTGCCACCGAGCCCTATGAAGATGCTAAGCTTGGGTACATCTTCAGGGTTGGCTGCATTGTAGCGAACGACTGGATTGTGGATTGTGGGAATGTTGGCATCATAGAAACCTGTCGTGAAGTTTGACACCTCCTCGTTAAGGCATGCCTCGGCCATGGATGCCTCGATCTTGCATTTATTCCCGCAATTCTGGCGTAGGTCTTTCATTTTTCTCTCAGGCCAAACTGCCAACGGGTCGACACAGGCCCCCCCATTAAAGCCTCGTGCGCGAGATGCAAGATCATATGTTGCATCGGATTAAAAAACCCTGGCGGAAGTATCGTCTCTAGCTTGCAAAGCAACTCGGGTGCCTGTTCATGCAGCTTCAGAACCACTCACGATCTAACTCCCTTGCACAAATCTGGCGGAAGAAAAAGCTCAACTCCGCCAGTACTCGCCAAGTCTCCTCATCGACATAGCCTCGAATCATCACCGGCATTATGCGCTCAAGCCACACGTGGTAGTCATGACTCTTCAGCCCTCCTACTCGCTGCGTGTCCAGGTTCACACACCTCGCCCAGTTAGCTGCATACCCATCAGGGAAGTACAAACACTCCACGAGCCACTGTAATATTTCCCTTTTTTCCGGCCTTGTAGGGCAGAACCGAGCCTTTGGCTTAGACCACCTAGTGCCGTTGACTCCAGGAGGCTTCATTTCAAGATCTGGCCTGTCACAAAGTTCTTTTGGTCCATTCGAGCCTTGACGTTATCCTTCGTCTTCTCAGTGTCCATGATGGTGCTATAAAGAGCCTCGGCGATATTCTTTTCGGTGTGCATTACATCAATGTTGTGTGGAAGCTCGACATCCTCCATGTAAGGGAGCAGCTTCCAGAAGCACGGAATGTGAGTCCACTGGTGCGTCTCCCCATAACCCACGAAACCATTCCCATCGGGGTTAGGCACGAGAGCTTCTAGCTCAGCCTGATTTCTCTTCCGGTCATCAGACGTGGTTTCGGAGCATGGATCTCGACTCCTTTCTCGAACCGCTTTACGTCACTCCTGTATCTATGACCTGGCTCAAGGAACTGTCGATGTTGATCAAAGCATGAATACTTGCCTCCCTTCGTAAGCCATGAGAAAGTCACAGCCTGTCTGCACTGTGGGCAAGGCCACTTCCCATGTGTACACCAGCCGCAGAACAAAGCACGCGCTGGTAAGTCATGCAGGGATGTGTGGTACCAGACATACATATCGAAGTGATCATTTGTTGAGGCGTCATATGTTCGGACCCCGCGACCGTTCCAGCCAACAGCCAAGTCTTCAACCAGCGGTTCCAGGTACACGTTCATGTTCTTACCCGGGTATTTCGGTCCTGGGATTATCATCGACAATAACATGTTATGTGATCTCATGGACTCGCCGGGGGGGAGGTTCTGGGGTATGACAAACACAGGCCAACAGCTGTATGTTGCCGCCGACATGCCATACGGATTGAACCCATCGGTTGATATAGCAACAGCTACGCTCCTCGGGTCGCCCGCTTTCAGTGGATACTTCGCTACAAAGTTCTTCCATGCGTCACCATCCGACGGATGTATCATCTTGTCCGTGTATCTCTCCCTAACGCGGCCCATCGCATCTGCTGGGCAGTGTCTTTGTTCATGTAAAGCCGCTGGATCCTCGGTATAAATGGAAGGTACCGGAGAATCTTTTGGGGAATCCCGGTCTGCCTCTTCTGTCCACCACCGAGGTCGACCTCGAAGTACCTAGAGGAATTGCAATGGATGCAATAATTTGTTCCAGCATGTTCTTTCCTGAATAGCATGCATCCCTTTGGACAGGCGTCTATCTTCTCATATGACATCTTAAGGTCACGGAGGAGTTTAGTCGCCTCGTAGAAGCTCTTCGCCAAGATATGCCCTTTCGGTAGAAGGCTGCCAACGACGGCCAGAATATCATCGAAACCATCCCTGCATATCTTCCTCTGGCACTTCACGGCCATAAGGCGAGCGATGGCATCTAGAAGGGTAACATCTGTATGTTCATGAAGGGGTTTCTGCGAGCCAAACATAGTCTCGTAGTACTTCTTCGTGTCTTCATCCGGCTGCTCACTTGTCTCCGCCTCCTGAGGTGTCTCCGCCTCTACACGACGGCTTTCAGGCGCATTAGCATTGACAAAGGCGTCTAAGCAGTTGTTGAACCCAGTGTCAAATTCTCCCGCTGGCTGAATCTGACGTGGCTCGGTTCTAGGACGTTTTGCTAACTGTTCACCATGGTAATTCCAAACATGGTAGAATGGTGTGAACCCATTCTTGATCAGGTGCGTACTAACATCTACCTTCGACTGTCGCCTTCGGTTATCGCATTTTGAACAGGGGCAAAACACTTTCATGGGTCTGCTGCTGATGTCAAACGCCTTGTTCACAAACTCCTCGGCCTTATCTCTCCATTCATCACTAAACTCCCACGACTCTTTCTGCCAGCATACATCCACTCACGGTTCTGTCTCGGATCCATCCTTTAATCGGTACCAAAAAAGACATACACAATGCTTTCAGTTCAACATGTCACTGAATTTTAACAAAACCATTTTTTACGGCCAAATTTTATCTTTTACAACATGCAAGGGTTCACCTACACTTCTAATGGGTAGGGGCCTATCCCGCCCGAGTACGTGTAGATCGAGTCGTGTCCCATGTTCTACCCCGACCCGAGACGGAATTTCGACAGCACCTCCCCGCTGTTCTTCAGAATACACGTCTCGAGCTTGTCAAGCCGAGAGGGTGTGCATCCGAAGAACAACGGGGAGGTGCTGCCGAAATTCCGTCTCAGGAAGGGGTAGAACATGGAACACGACCCGATCTACACGTACTCGGACTGTCCAACAGGACAACCCGGAAGTGTTACGGTTATAAATATGCAAAGATGGACAATCCTGCATATTTATAAATTTGTAACCCTTCCGGATGGGATCTGACTCGGGTTACGCGACTCGACTGACTTGGTGATCTAGACCAAAATAAACCTATGCAGCAAGAGAGGCGAAAGATGTATACCCTAGAAGCGTGGTCGATCACCGCAGAAGGTCGGGGACGCTCTCCGGAGGGCACCGAGGCGGCCCTCCTCAGGTGGAGAAGCCCCGTAAACTACGACATCTGAAAAACCACAAAAACAACATATATATAAGAACAAATGTACAACATAAATATTCATGTAATGCTTCATGCTCCTAGGCCTGAACTGACTAGCTAGGAATGAACGTCAGCTAGCTAGTGACAACAAAAAATAGCGTTTGTTAGTAAAACACCTGAGCACAACCATCCGCACATGTCACCAAAGATGCATCATACAATGGTAAGTTGTTGCTCCCAGTATTGCTTTTGTTAGTAAAACACATGAAACTGCAGGAGTTTCTATTCAGTTTACCATTTTTATCATGGGTGCCTTACCATGGGTGCCTTACCAGTTCCTAAATAAATTTCTTTGCAATTTCTAACAATGCTAGCAATATATGCAACAAATAGAACAATAATGAGGAAAAAAAAGGTGCCTTACCATGGGTGCTCCGGCGACGGGCTCGGTGGAGGCGGGCTCAGGGCGACGGTGGAGGGGCCGGACGAGAGGGGCGTCGTGGAGGTCGGGGACGAGTCCGGGGAGGTCGGGGAGGAGGCGGCGCTGCGGTGGAGGCCGACGTCGAGGTCGGGGAGGCGCGGGGTGGGGGCCGGCGTCGAGGTCGCCGAGCTCGATGCGGGCAGGGGAGGCGCGGGGTGGGGGCCGGGGACGAGTCCGGGGAGGTCGGGGAGGAGGCGGCGCTGCGGTGGAGGCCGGCGTCGAGGTCGGGGAGGCGCGGGGTGGGGGCCGGCGTCGAGGTCGCCGAGCTCGATGCGGGCAGGGGAGGCGCGGGGTAGGGGCCGGGGACGAGTCCGGGGAGGAGGCGGCCTGCGGTGGAGGCGTGCGTGGGGGGCGGCGTGCTGTGGGGAGGCGCGATGTCGGGGCGGCGCGGCGGCGGCGGGCCGGCGGCGTCGTGTGTGAGGTGAGTGTGTGAGTGACTGCGTGGGTGTGTGTGCGCAGGTGTGTGTTTGTCCGAACGGAGATAACGCCTTTGCCGTGCGCATTTAACGCGGAACACGGCAAAGCATCTTTGCCGTGCGCATTTACCTGCGGAGCACGGCAAAGGGCTTTTGCCGTGTGCTTTTTTTTTTGGGTTTTTTCTTTTAATTCTTTTTCTTGTTTACTATTTTTATTACTACTAGCTAAATACCCGTGCGTTGCAACGGGAAAACAAATAATTTTGTAACATTGTGATATTATGTTTCACCAAGACACAAAAATATACGTATGGGGTCTTCGGCTTACCTAGTTACACGCCGCAACCTCGTAAATTTCCGGCACTTAGAGGTGAAAACTCCCGTGTCGGGTGCCGGGCACGGAATCATGCGACGGACCACATGAAATGTTGGTTACACATGGTCCTATGTACCAACCTAACACAACCAAGCAAAAAAGTTCACGTCTACCCCCTCTCGGCGCCGGTCAAAGGGGTAGATCGACAGGTTTGACTTTTTTCCAGCGGGTGTAGGGTTTCGCCGTAGCGGGGTCCGGAGCGTCGGAATCCCACCAAAACTTGCATGGGTCCCTAAATATGTATAAGAATGTGTTGGTAGGTTGTGGGAACCAAGATACGGCTCCGAGGTGCGACCCGCTTCACCGACCCCTATTACTCCGTAGTAAGTTCCGGCACTTAGAGGTGAAAACTCCCGTGTCGGGTGCGGGGCACGGAATCATGCGACAGACCACATGAAATGTTGGTTACACATGGTCCTATGTACCAACCTAACACAACCAAGCAAAAAAGTTCACGCGTCTACCCCTCTCGGCGCCGGTCAAAGGGGTAGATCGACAGGTTTGACTTTTTTCCAGCGGGTGTAGGGTTTCGCCGTAGCGGGGTCCGGAGCGTCGGAATCCCACCAAAACTTGCATGGGTCCCTAACATATGTATAAGAATGTGTTGGTAGGTTGTGGGAACCAAGATACGGCTCCGAGGTGCGACCCGCTTCACCGACCCCTATTACTCCGTAGTAAGTTCCGGCACTTAGAGGTGAAAACCCCCGTGTCGGGTGCCGGGCACGGAATCATGCGACGGACCACATGAAATGTTGGTTCCCCATGGTCCTATGTACCAACCTAACACAACCAAGCAAAAAAGTTCACGCGTCTACCCCCTCTCGGCGCCGGTCAAAGGGGTAGATCGACAGGTTTGACTTTTTTCCAGCGGGTGTAGGGTTTCGCCGTAGCGGGGTCCGGAGCGTCGGAATCCCACCAAAACTTGCATGGGTCCCTAACATATGTATAAGAATGTGTTGGTAGGTTGTGGGAACCAAGATACGGCTCCGAGGTGCGACCCGCTTCACCGACCCCTATTACTCCGTAGTAAGTTCCGACACTTAGAGGTGAAAACTCCCGTGTCGGGTGCCGGGCACGGAATCATGCGACGGACCACATGAAATGTTGGTTACACATGGTCCTATGTACCAACCTAACACAACCAAGCAAAAAAGTTCACGCGTCTACCCCCTCTCGGCGCCGGTCAAAGGCGTCGGAATCCCACCAAAACTTGCATGGGTCCCTAACATATGTATAAGAATGTGTTGGTAGGTTGTGGGAACCAAGATAAGGCTCCGAGGTGCGACCCGCTTCACCGACCCCTATTACTCCGTAGTAAGTTCCGGCACTTAGAGGTGAAAACTCCCGTGTCGGGTGCCGGGCACGTAATCATGCGACGGACCACATGAAATGTTGGTTACACATGGTCCTATGTACCAACCTAACACAACCAAACAAAAAAGTTCACGCGTCTACCCCCTCTCGGCGCCGGTCAAAGGGGTAGATCGACAGGTTTGACTTTTTTCCAACGGGTGTAGGGTTTCGCCGTAGCGGGGTCCGGAGCGTCGGAATCCCACCAAAACTTGCATGGGTCCCTAACATATGTATAAGAATGTGTTGGTAGGTTGTGGGAACCAAGATACGGCTCCGAGGTGCGACCCGCTTCACCGACCCCTATTACTCCGTAGTAAGTTCCGGCACTTAGAGGTGAAAACCCCCGTGTCGGGTGCCGGGCACGGAATCATGCGACGGACCACATGAAATGTTGGTTACACATGGTCCTATGTACCAACCTAACACAACCAAGCAAAAAAGTTCACGCGTCTACCCCCTCTCGGCGCCGGTCAAAGGGGTAGATCGACAGGTTTGACTTTTTTCCAGCGGGTGTAGGGTTTCGCCGTAGCGGGGTCCGGAGCGTCGGAATCCCACCAAAACTTGCATGGGTCCCTAACATATGTATAAGAATGTGTTGGTAGGTTGTGGGAACCAAGATACGGCTCCGAGGTGCGACCCGCTTCACCGACCCCTATTACTCCGTAGTAAGTTCCGGCACTTAGAGGTGAAAACCCCCGTGTCGGGCGCCGGGCACGTAATCATGCGACGGACCACATGAAATGTTGGTTACACATGGTCCTATGTACCAACCTAACACAACCAAGCAAAAAAGTTCACGCGTCTACCCCCTCTCGGCGCCGGTCAAAGGGGTAGATCGACAGGTTTGACTTTTTTCCAGCGGGTGTAGGGTTTCGCCGTAGCGGGGTCCGGAGCGTCGGAATCCCACCAAAACTTGCATGGGTCCCTAACATATGTATAAGAATGTGTTGGTAGGTTGTGGGAACCAAGATACGGCTCCGAGGTGCGACCCGCTTCACCGACCCCTATTACTCCGTAGTAAGTTCCGACACTTAGAGGTGAAAACTCCCGTGTCGGGTGCCGGGCACGGAATCATGCGACGGACCACATGAAATGTTGGTTACACATGGTCCTATGTACCAACCTAACACAACCAAGCAAAAAAGTTCACGCGTCTACCCCCTCTCGGCGCCGGTCAAAGGCGTCGGAATCCCACCAAAACTTGCATGGGTCCCTAACATATGTATAAGAATGTGTTGGTAGGTTGTGGGAACCAAGATAAGGCTCCGAGGTGCGACCCGCTTCACCGACCCCCATTACTCCGTAGTAAGTTCCGGCACTTAGAGGTGAAAACTCCCGTGTCGGGTGCCGGGCACGTAATCATGCGACGGACCACATGAAATGTTGGTTACACATGGTCCTATGTACCAACCTAACACAACCAAACAAAAAAGTTCACGCGTCTACCCCCTCTCGGCGCCGGTCAAAGGGGTAGATCGACAGGTTTGACTTTTTTCCAACGGGTGTAGGGTTTCGCCGTAGCGGGGTCCGGAGCGTCGGAATCCCACCAAAACTTGCATGGGTCCCTAACATATGTATAAGAATGTGTTGGTAGGTTGTGGGAACCAAGATACGGCTCCGAGGTGCGACCCGCTTCACCGACCCCTATTACTCCGTAGTAAGTTCCGGCACTTAGAGGTGAAAACCCCCGTGTCGGGTGCCGGGCACGGAATCATGCGACGGACCACATGAAATGTTGGTTACACATGGTCCTATGTACCAACCTAACACAACCAAGCAAAAAAGTTCACGCGTCTACCCCTCTCGGCGCCGGTCAAAGGGGTAGATCGACAGGTTTGACTTTTTTCCAGCGGGTGTAGGGTTTCGCCGTAGCGGGGTCCGGAGCGTCGGAATCCCACCAAAACTTGCATGGGTCCCTAACATATGTATAAGAATGTGTTGGTAGGTTGTGGGAACCAAGATACGGCTCCGAGGTGCGACCCGCTTCACCGACCCCTATTACTCCGTAGTAAGTTCCGGCACTTAGAGGTGAAAACCCCCGTGTCGGGCGCCGGGCACGTAATCATGCGACGGACCACATGAAATGTTGGTTACACATGGTCCTATGTACCAACCTAACACAACCAAGCAAAAAAGTTCACGCGTCTACCCCTCTCGGCGCCGGTCAAAGGGGTAGATCGACAGGTTTGACTTTTTTCCAGCAGGTGTAGGGTTTCGCCGTAGCGGGGTCCGGAGCGTCGGAATCCCACCAAAAGTTGCATGGGTCCCTAACATATGTATAAGAATGTGTTGGTAGATTGTGGGAACAAAGATACGGCTCCGAGGTGCGACCCGCTTCACCGACCCCTATTACTCCGTAGTAAGTTCCGGCACTTAGAGGTGAAAACTCCCGTGTCGGGTGCCGGGCACGGAATCATGCGACGGACCACATGAAATGTTGGTTACACATGGTCCTATGTACCAACCTAACACAACCAAGCAAAAAAGTTCACGCGTCTACCCCCTCTCGACGCCGGTCAAAGGGGTAGATCGACATGTTTGACTTTTTTCCAACGGGTGTACCATGTATCTTCAATTTATGTTGTGTTGTCGCTACTACCGATATTTTGTTCTCTGTGTAATTTATGTTGTCAATGTAATTTGCATGGTTTGTTTAATATCAATGCGAAAAGTAGTTCAAAGGGGGTAGAAAAATAGTCCAAAGGCCGGTCACACCTCGGAGTCCCGAGATCAACAGTATCTTAGGCACACTAAAATCTTGCAAACTTACACTAAAACCATCCAGAAGCAAAAATTCCATCAACAGGGGCTGCAGTGCATTCAAGAATTGGAGCGCGTCTCCAGGACCCTTCACACCAAGAACGGAAGACACTAGATCCGAGAATGAGGCCTGAACGGATTCTTTGGCAAGATCAAGTTTTACGACTGTACTGTCCTTGACTACGAATCTGTCCCCTTCACAAGTCAATTCTGCTGTCAACGCACTTTGCAACACCTGTGAGATTCTCCAGTATGGCTTTGACTTCACCACAGCAGGGGCAGGAAGAGAAAGCGACAGAAGCATGGCCAGCTGGTTAGCTGATTCTTTGCTCAACATGTGTTTCAGGGCTAGCAAACTGTCATTAGATAGCTGGAGGTTTACTTTGTATCAAGTAAAAATTGTCTCAGGGCTAGCAAATATCGATTTTCCGGTAGTGAATAATTGTTTAAAATTTGTATCAAGTAAAAATTTAAAAATATTAGCTCTCATTTTATGTCCAAAAATATGAGGTTTTTTTTGTGAAGAATCTCAAATTTTTAGCTCTCATTTTATGTCCAAAAAATATTAGCTCTCATTTTATGTCCAAAAATATTAGCCCTCAAATTTTTATGTCCAAATTTGTATCAAGTAAAAATATTAGCCACTTTACCCAAAAAAAGGGGGAAAAAGCAAATAAGGGAAAATTGCAATATGCCGTGCAGATTTTGAAAAGACACACGGCATATCCTAATTTGCCGTGTGTGGGACATCTAGGCGCACGGCAAAGAGTTTGTATGCCATGTGGTTTTTCCCTACACACGGCATATCTTTTCCCGCCAATTAATTTATAGCGCGGGAAATTTCTCCCGCAAAATATTGGGGAGGGCGGCAAACTTTTGGACCCTAGTCAACTATTTTGCCGTGGTACGACGTAAAGGATCACGGCAAAGATATCTTTGCCGTGCGCCGATGATTTGCCGTGTTTTTTTTTCCCTTTTGCCGTGCTTTGTTCTTTGCCGTGTGCTCTGTGTTTTCTGTGCCGTGCATCCTTGTTTTGCCGTGATCTTCCTATGTCCTGCACGGCAAAGTTTTCTTTGCCGTGTTCCGAAAACCTGCGGCGCACGGCAAAGACTCTGCCTCACGGCAAATTCAATTTTTCCGGTAGTGATCAAGCATGCAGATCGCTAAATTTTAAAAATTAGTGTTACTAATATCTCAACTAAAACAGTGATAGATCGACTTTCCCTGGATGAGTTCCACCACTTATCTCATCGGCAGGTGGGGTTGCTCTGATAAATTCGTTGCCGTCAGCCATTCCCAGTTTCTTCATGCCATCTATCCAGTGAATAAAATGCGCCATTGAAGCAGTAGTCAATTGGAGGAATGCACAATAAAAAGCTGATGGCAAACCCATCGATAGGAGGGTGAAGCGACTGCTTTCTTTAAGGAAATGCACAATAAGGTGGGTGATATAATTAATTAGTGATGAGTGTACTAAGTACTTTGATCAACATATCAAAAGCTCCCGGCCAACCGTGCATTACCCCTATATATTAAGGGGGAAGGAAATGACGCTCTCTCCGCGCTCGCGTTTTTGGCCGTCCGATCGCGATCCGACGGCGCGGATCGCGTGTGCACTGTAGATGAACAGTCTCTACACTGCCCGCCGCGATCCGGGCCATCCGTTCGCCGATCCAACGGTCCCAACGACACCGCCGTGACGGATTTACAAAAATCTACCTCGCAATCCGAGAAATAGCTCCGCAGCCCACTAATTTACGAGCAGAAGGACTAAACAGTAATTACAGAAAATGTGGAGGACTTTTCAGCAAAACGTCCACACATCCCCCTCCCTCTCTCTCCCGCGACTCCGAGGTCGCCGCCGACGCCTCGCGCCGCCGCCACGCTGCTCCTCGCTCGAATCGGAGCCCACCACGGGCTCCGCCGCCGCTCCCTCCACCGCCTCGCCGCGGATCGCGTCCCGGGACGCCGCCCAAGCGCGGGAATCACCGCCGCCGCGCCCGGCGGCCGTGGCCACGTCCGGACGTCGCCGGCGCTGCTCCGGTGACCCAGGAGGGGCGGCGCCGCCTCCTGCGGGTAGCCCGCGTCCGTGCGCATCCAGCGCGCCCACGCGCGAGTGCCAGGTCGCGGCGGCGCGCCGCCGGCGAGCCCGACGCCGCCGCGGGAGCCTCTGGCCAGTTGTGGCCACTGTGACGTCATCGCTGCGTCACAGTGCCCCACACGTCAGATTTTTTTCTTTCCCTAGTTTTTTATTTTTTATTTTTTAAAAAATGTAAAATGGTGGAAAATCAATACATTTAAATATATCTACTTGGAAAAATATAATAGATATATCACAGTGTCCTGCTGACTATTTATGTTGTCCGATAAAAATTAAAATTTGACTATTTCAAAATTTTAAGTGCCTTTTAAATTTGTCCATTTCGTAAAATGTTGAAGAATTCAAATCCGAATAACTGCCCAATTTGAACAACTTTCAGAAACTGAACAATCTTCAAACGTAAGCTCCCTTCGCATTTCGGTAATTTCGAAATCTGCGCAATTTTAAAATGTGGACAATTTCCAAAACTAAATTTCGCCGCACGGGCGGAAAAAAACGACAAATATATCAGCATGAACGCAAGAAGAAAATGGCGCTGCCTATTTACGGCGTAAGATCAAAATCCAACTTTGAATACTCCAAATATTTGATGCGTACGAAGTGTGAGCATTTAATAGGCGCAGACATAATTCAAATGTGAATAACATCCCAATTTTACCAATTTCGAAAATTTGAGAAGCTTACAAATACCAACTTTCTTTGAATTTCAACATATCTTAATTTGAACAACTTTTGAATGCGGGCATCTTCGAATTTGAATTCTTCACACCGCGGTATTTACAAACATGACAAAAAAACAACATGACGGCGGGTCCCACTTGGCAGTTTTTCCAAGAAAAAAAACAGAAGATGAAAAACTTTCCATAAACAACCACCGGGAAATATAAAGATATACCGAAATGCAAAAAAAACTAACTATGTTTGGCAGAAAAGAAAACAGACATGTTTGAATATTTCAAATTGACCAATATTAAGATATTTATGTGGAAAAATACAACTATACTTCAGCATTCGAACTCATATTCCAATTTCGCATAATTCAAAGAATTTGAAAAGACTTTCAAACCTGATCATTTTGTAAACACCAAAAGATTTTATATACTTTGTGACATAGGGGTAATATCAACATGCTCCCTAAAGACCATTTTAGATACTTTGTGACATGTGAAAAATATATCAACATGCACATAAAAAAATGCTCACTACTTATGGCATAAATTTACACGACAGTATTTACAAATATGACAAATATATGAACATGTGCATAACAAAAATGCTCACTGCTTAGGCCACAAATTTGCTAAATATTTGCAGCTCACACTTTAGACATATTATTGTACGGTATTTAGATAATTTTGCAACACTACTAACCGCTGAATTGGCTACTTATTGAATATGACCAAATTTCAAAAAAAGAGTATTTAGAACATTCAAATGCCTTCAAAATCCACCAAGAAATACAAATATATTAATTCAGCAAGAATTTTCTATTCAAATATAGTCATCCAAAATGTTGTGTTTGTGTCAAATATTGTGTACGTGTTGGGTTAGGTTTGGACTTGGAGTTGTATTAGGTGTGGATAGGTACGAGTAGTGTTCGAGTCGAACTCTTGTAGCCTGGGTCTCCCATATAATGAGGGGAGCACCACACGTGTAACCAAATGACGACTTGATAGCAACTGGCACGCAGGGGGAGCCGGCGGCTTGTGCCGGCGCCTAGGGCGGCCAGGGTTGCGGTATCAATGGGGAGGAGCGCCCGTAGTCATACCCCGCAGATGTAGGCGAGTTCGCCGAACTGCGTTACCAAATGTCGGTGTCGTCATCTTGCTGCGGATTGCTTGGTTCTCGGTAGATCGATTATGCGCCTGCGACTGCAACAATTGGTATCAGAGCAAGGTTGAATGTCGCGGAATTTCATCTAGAGGAAGAAGACGTCGAAGACCAATTACAGATGGTTCGTGGTTGCACGACCTTGGAAGCAGTTGGAGATCGGCGCGTCGGAAGCAATCGGAAACAACAATGAGTGCGGCCGATCACGGTCAAAATAGGACGCGTATATGGCGGCAGCGGCAGCGGCAGATCGACGATCTGTAGAGCAGCTGTAGGGCAAGCAGCGCGTCAGGCATGCAACAGCAAGAATCCGTGGTCAATTCAGAATCGGCATCTCGAAGTAGAGGACATCGATCGTGGGGCAGTCACGCATGGCAAGCGCAGCAGGCAGCAGGCCGGGTCGGTCTCAGACTTGGGTGGGCCGTGACAAAGGCAGGTGGGCTCTCCGGTGCGCAGCAGGCGAACGCGGGCAGGTTCCAGGTGCAGGTCACGCGAGAAAAATCCAGGAAGCCAGGAGACGTGCGGTGGTGCTGTGTGCAGAGGCTGATCGGAAGGAGCAGCTTGAGATTTGTTTGAAGAAAAAAAAAAGGGTTGCCAGGGACGCGTGTGCACGGGAATAGTTTGACTAGATCAAGCTTTGGTCTATTTGCTATTGTGTGCATGGAGGAGCTATATTCAAGCATTGACAACAGAATTAATTGTGCAGTTTGCACTGGGATTTATTCTAGGTCGGTTTGCTGAGGGCTTGGAACGCGTGGACGAAGGCGACAAGGACGGGCGGCGTGCGTATAAGGCTTGAATAGTCTGGAGTACGTCGTGAAGGATCATGCACCAAAGGCGTCAATCATGACACGTTGGTGTTGGGCTGATATGATGCGAGGTGGAGCATGATTGCAGTCGAACAAGTTCGGCTGGGTTGGACTGGATAGTCTGACGGGACAGAAGACGGTGAAGATCGGCGACAACGACGTAGGAGCGTGAGGTCTGATAGTGTCCGAATTCTGTGGCGTGGAAACACGTGGCGCATGGTTATGCGTGCTTCGACATGCGGTGGCGCGGGGCCGATTCAAGATGGAGCGCTTATGGGATCTTGAGGTAGGCGGGGCGCGGGGTGGATTGATCATCTATCAAGGAGTCATGTCGAAAGTGGAGCTGGAGTCTCTGAGGGAAGATTCCACTCGGCTGATGGAGGGGCTGCGGCGTAAGCATGCGGAGAGTCGAAGCCTAGTCAGCGGGAAGGCGAGAAGCACGTTGGTCGGACTAGACGTCAGGGTTCGAGAGATACGTGGAACTCGGCATCGGTCGGGTATGACTGATGGTTGTCTGCAATGGGGACTGAGATGGTATGGGTGCGCGACCCAGTAGATCTTGGCCAAGATTGCGGATGCTCGACGCGGTAATAGCGGCGAGGCGTGCGGTAAGCATGGGACACGGCGACAGACCAGGGCACAGGCGGTCAGACGTGGTCAGATAGGTGTGCAGGGGTGCTGAAGCAGTGTTGACGAGTATCGGATTCAAGTTGGTGACTGGGTCTATGGATATTGACATGTCAAGTGATAGACAAGAGTCGGCCATAGGGAATCTGAGAAAGTGTTGGAAAGTCTGAAATGTCAGAAGCGTGGAGAGTACATGGCGTATATTCTGTGATGTTCAGTGCACATGGAAAAGTGCGTATGACAAGATACAGAAGGAGGCAGAGTGCTATAGCTGTGGGACATGTAGAAGACTATCCAGGATGAGACGACTGTGAATTTGACTCAAGGTGACTAAAAGGCGACGGTGAAGTTTCTTCAAGTTGAAAGCATTTTTTACGCAGACCACTGGTCGGTGTGTGATGATGTTGAAACGGGAAGAAGGGACTACAGTTGCAGGTAGAGTCATGTGGAGTCTGGGAGTAGCAGTGGAGCTCATGGAGACACTCAAGTCCGGAGTACATGGAGGTTTGACGCATTGACGAATTCAAGATGGTGGACAATATTTGACAAGGTGGAGTTTGTTGTGTTTGTGTCAAATATTGTGTACGTGTTGGGTTAGGTTTGAACTTGGAGTTGTATTAGGTGTGGATAGGTACGAGTAGTGTTCGAGTCGAACTCTTGTAGCCTGGGGCTCCCATATAATGAGGGGAGCACCACACGTGTAACCAAATGACGACTTGATAGCAACATGCACGCAGGGGGAGCCGGCGCCTAGGGCGGCCAGGGTTGCGGTATCAATGGGGAGGAGCGCCCGTAGTCATGCCCCGCAGATGTAGGCGAGTTCGCCGAACTGCGTTACCAAATCTCGGTGTCGTCATCTTGCTGCGGATTGCTTGGTTCTCGGTAGATCGATTATGCACCTGCGACTGCAACACAAAAAAAAATATGAAAACACATATCAACATAACTACACACAAAAAATGCTAACGTTACGTGTCACATTGCCGAAATTTAAATTCAAAAATTCCAGACAAAAATGCCTTCCAAAAAATGACATCAAGGGTGCGGCGTGCGTCGCGCCGATTCAACTAGTAAAACTCCTATGCAAGCTATCTTTCGTTGCGTTTTGTGTCTCGTGCCAGTGGAGTAAGTGACTGGTCGTGGAGGTGGCAAGCGTGCGGCAGAGTTTTGACAGAGTTTTGACTCACTTGAGACTGCACTTGTTTCCGATCGGTGAAACACGAGACAAACACGATCTCTGCATGTTGCCATCTTTCACGGCTGCACTTTCGTTTCGTCGTTCCTCCTGATCTGAGCCAATAGAGACCAGATCGAGCAGGACTTATACCACAATAATCTGTGTCATCGTATTACCAGCCAATAGCAAGGCGCAATATATGCACGCTAATTCGCGCCACGCCGAAGTACGTCCAGTTAGTATGGTTAATAATAGTGCCTGCTGCCGGCTATATGCCACTGTCATGTCACTTATAGTCTGCTTATAACCATCATGTATAATAGTTGATTATATTAAATGAACTATTTTATCAATGTATGGCCCACCTTAAACTAATCACATAGTGCGTAGAAGCACGTGCTGCACATGAGAGACCGCTTCCATTCTCTCTCCTCTATGCAAATACAGATATATCATTTAACTCCTTATAGCCAACTGACTCTATACTTGATCTTAATCAGATATGTAACCGTTGGTGCCAAATACATCTAGCCTAAGTCGGCAACGTCGATTCATGAGCCTGTTAGGACAACCGCCTATAAATACCCCGCTCTCTCGTTATTTCTAGCACAAAAACCAAACAGGGCTCCCAAAGGTGTACACGGCAGCAACAAACGTGGGAGAGGTAAAAGATTTCAAGTGCTGATCTAATTTGTGTATTTTAGCCTTGTCAGTTCTTCTGATATTTTTTTGTTTGATTTATTTCGGACTGGTCGTCATTCTTCAACATGTATGCATAGTTTAGCCCATCCAGTGCATGGTTGTTCTAGCTTATGGGCTATTATGTGATCCTTTGATTGTACCTTTCGTGATATTGGTGACTTGTATTTGGTTTTAGGGTTTAGGTATGAAGCTATACTGATTTTTTGAAGCTAGAATTTATTTTCGTGGAATTCCTTCAAAATCGACTCATGAGAAAAAATGGTATGGTAATAGCATTTTCAATAAGAATCTACATTCAGGGTCAATGTATCACATGTAAATACTTTTAAGATATTTTGATAGCCAAGTCTCAGAATTTTGGCTTTTCTAATATTCTTTGCACAATAGAAAAACATCAAACTATTAGGTTACATTTGTTTCCGGTGTGGTACAATGATTTGAACAACCATGTTGCCGTCTTCATTTCTTTGTTCAAAAGGTTGACTTTTGTGTGTATTTTACCTACTTGTTTTCGCTGGATGGCTCGAACTAAGTGTACTACCGGCAACTCTACCGGAGGAAAGGCTTTCTATGTAATATTTCACATTGTTGTCTTTACCCTTTGCATTACTCTAAAATAACTTTGTTATTTGAAAATGACTTAAGTATTAGTTTTGCGATGATAGGCATCCAATCGTAAAACAGCTCCCGTCACCGGAGGAGTGAAGAAGCCTCGTCATTATCGCCCTGGAACCGTTGCTCTTCGGTACGTGCGACAAACATAATTCAGGCTATCTACCTATACAAAAGATATTGCGAATGGTTCTACCTATCCAATATCATTATTAGTGTTATGATCATCACCATGATTACACCTTTGTTACCAGGCTCTTATATTTCATACACATGCTATTGCAGTGAAATTCGCAAATATCAAAAGGGCACTGAACTACTCATAAAGAAGCTACCATTTCAGAGATTCGTTAGGGAGATTGCTCAAGTTTTCAAGGTATGATTCCACTTGATCATAAACAATCTATGGAGCTCACTTCAGATACATCGAAATCTAGCTCAATCCCTTCAGAATGTCCATGGATCTTAGTAGATTAACATATATGAATACAAGTTCTTATGGTGTCTAACTAACATTTTAAAGTTATAACATTATTGTTTGTGCTTCTAATGTTTTATCTTTTGCTTTTGTGTTACGTCTACAGATTGATCTGCGTTTTCAGAGCCATGCGGTGCTTGCCTTGCAGGAGGCAGCGGAAGCATACCTTGTGGGGTTGTTTGAGGACACCAATCTATGTGCTGTCCACGCGAAACGTGTGACCATAATGTCAAAAGGCGTTCATCTGGCTAGGAGGATTCGTGGCGAGAGGCTCTAGTTAAACTATTATTAGTATCAACATAGTTGATTATATATAGTAGTGAATTGTGTCAAGTTTTTAAATCTCAAGTTTGTTATGATCAACAATATATAGACTATATATGGTGATATGTGTATTTACGGTGCTATAGCTATGATTGAAATGTATTATTAATCCATCTTCGAGGAGATCAACCTTTCTTTTCATGCATGGGTCGACAAGGATGGATGTGTAAGTTGATTTGTTCCCACACGTACGTCAGCTTGTTTTCTTGGGCTAAATCGTTGAACCAGGCATCATCATGCCCCCAAGCACACGTCTAGGGCCGGGCAGGCTATATGCACGCCTAATATATGCAGGTTTGTTTCTTGTGAATTCAATTACGTGCGCTGGCGTAAGTATTTGAAGATTTGAAATGTAGGTCCTGTTTTTGTTTCAAAAAATGATCATCAAAAGATAATAAAGCAAGATCGGGCATCATACAATGGATGGACAACTCCCTCCTTGCCGGATCACGGTGCCGTTCATCTTTTAAAGGAGGTGGCTAACTTATTTGTCCTGAATGTTGTACAAGGGTGCTCATCGCGGTGGCCGTTGTTGTGACAGAGATCGCACTTGCAGGGGATAAAACAGTATGCAGATTCATCGACCAAGTATCGTCACTTGTCCCTTGGGTTTTATGACTCGTGTAGTAAACCAGCTTGTCCGCGCAACGTTTTTTTGTTGTTGCGGGAAACGTTGCTTCTGGGTTGTGTTCCTGCATGGAGGTGTTGTGGGTACGGTGTGCCCATGGCGGTAATTACATGAAATTAAGACGGGCAAAGGAGACAGGTCATGTTTTTCGTTTCAAAATCTATGCCTTGTTTAGTACAGATTTCCTATGCAGAGTTTGAATCAAGGGATTCAGGAACAAAGGAAATACATTACCATCAGCTGGAGAAAACAGGAGATCTTGGAATCTTAATCTGTCACCTAAAGAATAAGAAACGTGTCTACGGAACCACCGGCACGCTGTGGATGCTCGCGCCTCGCGGTGAAGACGCGTAGCTGTATCCACTCTTGGCATCGCCATGGACAGTAATACACACACATGTTCAATCCATGCCTGCCCGAAACAAGAAGCTAGAAAGCCTACCTGACTCCTAAGCTTTATCTGTTTCAGCTCCTCCTCAATGTTGAGAACCACCGCTCCATGTGGAAGGTGGCTTGTGTTCTCAAAGACACGACTGTTCCTCTTCAACCAGATGCGCCATATGCCCACAGTGACTATTGTCGCACGCCAGACGCAGCAAAATGATTCGATGCATTGTTGCAGAGGCTAGGTGTAATTGGTATCTCCGCGATATTAATATATACTTTTTATCTAAAAAAGCAAAATGACTCGACAACGGTATGTGAACAAATTAGCTCGCTGGAAATAAATTCACGACAGGTAAAGAATGCATGTAAACATCCAGCATGTCATAATTTTCTGGAGCATATACATATATAAAAAATATATTTTTTTCGATCAGAGGCAAGAAAGCCCACCTTTTCACTGAAACCGAATAAGACAGTTCAGTACATAATAGTCAAAGTCATCTGCTTAAAAACGGAGAAAGGTTCAGGAAAATAACTAACACACTAGAGAATTACTTTTCTTCCATATGTAAGCGGATCTATTAAGCCCCCTCTGCTATGTTCAACACATATACACAACACACAGGACGAACCATCTGTACTTTTTTAAAGTAACAATATTCAATACATTACATACTATATGTCCCGTACTATCACATATGGGCTCATCCGTGCTTGCAAACCAGTCCTTCTATGTCGCACAATAGTCGTAGCACGAATGACAATGCCAGGCCCACTCCAAACCCCAAGCCAACAAAAGCAAACAGAAGGATGACACCAAGTCTATCCTGCCACAAACTGTTCGATTCAGGACGAGCCTCTGCATCTGAACCTGGAGAGTCACATTGCTTGGAGAGTGGAAGTCCACATAGGCCAGCATTATCTTGGTACGAATTGTTCAAAAATGTCAAGAACTGGTTCCCTTGCGGAATTCTTCCAGACAAGTTGTTGTGTGAAAGATTCAACCATTCAAGAGAGGTAAGGGAGGCCAGCTCCTGCGGTATTTTCCCTGAGATCCCGTTACAAGAGAGATCCATTGACTCCAGCCGAGACAAGTTACAAAACCCAGATGGAATCTGTCCCGTGAAGTTGTTGTGCGACATATTAAGTCCATGCAGGGAAACAAGCCTCCCTATTGACTCCGGAACAGGACCATCGAATGAGTTCTCTGACAAATCAATCACATTGAAAGCGGCTAGGATTTTGGTGAAACTGAGCTCACCGCCTTTGAATGTGACGGTAACGGAATCTCGATAAAATCCTTTTGTTGAATTTATCCAATGCCCTAGATCTTGTCCATTATCATCGACATTTGCAATCATTGCTTTTAGTTTAATAAACCAACCTTTTGTTAGGTTTCCAGAGAAGTTGTTTGACGCCAAATCAAGTATTTATAAACTTGGAAAGGGATTGTTGATATGATGATCACCTTTGTTATCCCATATTGTTCCTTTGAATCGGTTGGATCTTAAGACAAGAACTCGGATATGTGCTAGAGCACCCAACCAAGATGGAAAAGAATCAACAATCTGATTACTGCCAACATCAAGGAGCTCCAAGTCTTGGCAATTTGATAGTGATCTTGGTAGTTTACCTTCAATTTGGTTTCCATTTAAATCTATAGTTTGCAACTTACACCCTTCTGCAATATCATTGGGCAGGGTTCCTTGGAATTTATTTTCTCTCAGTTTCAGAATGTTCAGTTTTCCACTTTCTAGTAGGCATGATGGGACTGAACCACTGAAATTGATGTATGATAAGTCCATGATACTTAATTCAGTGGCACTACAAATGGAGGATGGTACATGGCCATTTAATTTATTTTTCGACAAATTGAGATATGTGACATTCTTAAAATGTTTTCCAAAGTTAGGTGGAATGGAAGAGAAGTTATTGTTTGAGTAATCCAATAGAACCTCACGGTATGAGGGCAATGTCGGCGAGAAGTATAAAATTACTGGTATTGGTACGCTTCCTTGAAGTATATTGAAACTGAGATCAAGGATAGATAAATATGGCAAATGGACAAACGAAGAGACGCTCTCCAAAGAAGAAAACAAGTTATGGGAGAGGTTCAAAATCTTAAGATGGTCTTTCCAATTATCCCATACCCAACTTGGTATAACCCCATTAATTTTATTATTTGAGAGGTCAAGATTTACAACTTTATCTAGGTATTTCAATGCTCCTGGAATTTTGGTGAGATTGCATGATGCAAGTTCTAAGTAGTTGATGTTAGGGAGAGAGAGATATGTGTCACCCTCTTCGTCCATGATTGATAGCATGTTGTTAGACAGAGTCAACGAAGTGAGGCTCTTCAAACTCCAGAAAGAGCTGAGTTCAAGTGTGCCTGAAAATCTATTTGAGCCAAGGTTGAGATCTTGGAGATGTTTAAGATGAAAGAATGATTTTGGAATTGGGCCAGTCAGTTGGTTATTGTCTAACCAAATCAAAGACAGAGGTGAAGATAATTGAGATGAAATATCTTTTAGATCACCAGATAGTTGATTTGAACTTAGGACAAGTGCTTGCAACAGTGGAAGAGCGAATAATGATTTGGAATTTCCCCTGAAAAAAGGGAGAGTATTAGTCGAAAAAAATACCAAAAAGGAGTCATTGCAAACCAAAGAAGCCAAAACATATTGTTTTATGCACTAATTTACTTTTCAGTGAAAAAACATAAATGAAACGTGTGTATCATTGTGTTGTCACAGAAGCACAACATGATATTATTTTAGGTAGGAAGTGAGGCAAGCATTGGTTTGGATCTTACCAGAAACTAGCAAAATGCCCGTGCGTTGCAACGGGAACACATCAAACTGACATATTCACCATGCAGCCCCACAATGCCAACTCCTGGCTCTAGTAATTGCGCATCGTGTTAGTGTGGTTGACAAACAAAATATGTTATTAATAACGAATAAGAATTTGGAAAATAGGAGAAGAATAAAGTAAGTCAAGCAAATAAACAAGTATGGTATAATTAGAAAAAAAGGCAGACCAATAACTGAGAATCGAAGCTACCTCATGTTTCCTAACACAAGTATCCTGCACAGACTACCAATGACAGCCACTGTTTCTTAAAAACAATTTTAATATTATATCATATGATTAGATCACAAGGCAGGCATGTGATTGAAGAAAAACAAAGTAACAATTCTACAAGGAGCATGTTATGTACAATGGATACCAGAAACAATCATTCTACAAACTACAGGCCAGTAGCTATGTGTACATGTGTTAGATTTCCCATCTAACCTAGAATTAGGAAATTGATTAGGTAAATGTTCTTTTTAGTGCAGTATTCAGGACAAAATCAAATCCATATACTGATTCAGCTGACAAATAAACTCAAATATATATGTTTTGGGGAGATAAGCACACCATCGAGGTTGCCTGTACATGGAAAAGAACTTCCGATGTTGTTGTCTTCATTCCGCAAACTTAGAAACCTGAACCTTGATACTTGGTGTGTCCATGCGGACTGCTATGCACCACCGATAGTGTACCTTCAGAACACACCCAGTCAGTCTGAAGCTAACTCTCAATCCAGAACATGGAAATGGGAAGAACAGCTTCGGCATACCGTAGCAACACACATGCCAGATTACCAAAATTGTATACATTGAATGAAAATTGCCCACTTCATCAGCGATAAACCGACCAAATGGCACAACTCAACAGATTTGGAGACAGCGGCCAACTCACCAACGGACTCGTCGCCGAGAACCCGCTCCATCGTGCCAACGACGGAGGAGGAAGCGCCACAGCCTCAATCCGCCTTGACGCCCCGCATCTCCCACGAAGCTTCAGATTGGCTCGTCTAGGTCGACGGCGGCCACCGAGCTACAGAACGCACTCTTCAAATCGAGGCGAAATCGGTGTACGCACCAGAATTGGGGAAGGCAGCGACGTGGGTCGGGCGTAGCCGTGGATGAACGGGCTCTGGCGCAGTGAGAGAGAAGTATGGGATAGGAGCTGGCGGCCGGGCGGCCGGCGGTGGCTGCCCGCCGGCCGGAAGCGGCGGGCGCAGCCGAGGATGACGTTGCTCCGGCACAGTGAGAGGGAGGTATGAGATAGCAGTTTGGCGGCGGTCGGTGGTTGCTCTCCGGCCGAAGGCTGGCCGGAAGCATTGGCGGCGAGCGTCGCAAGCGAGACGACCGGGTCTGTGTTGGGGATAACAAACTGTGGCTTAATTTCCAAGCAAAATAGGGACTAAACTGTAAATATCTGGACCAACATTTCAGAACGTACTGCGGGTTGATTTCGGATTTTCCAAGGGGTGTTTTGTAAAATAGCCGCGACGTACCACGGTCGCTTAAGGATATTATATAGTAGAAATACTAGCAAAATGCCCGTGCGTTGCAACGGGTGTAAACTTAAATTATAAAGTGTCATGCATTTTATCTCAAACACACAAACATTTGATACAACATAATATCTAGAAAAGAAGATAATTTACAGAAATAGTCAATAAACAATGTTGGTTCTGTCAGCCTTGTTTACGTTGAAATCATATGAATAATATCACACGCGAGTATAAAGCAAATGGTGATTCATGGAATGTCGTATCAGTACTTGAGTAATCAGGTCAAATTACAACCCGTCAAATTATTCTCAAGCTGCTTATAATGTGAAGTTTTCGAAACTCGTTCATCATGTTTGGCCTGCAAATTTCAAGATACAATAAAAACCATCAATGTCTATTTCGGTACAATTTTTTGCTCGAATCATCAACCCGTTGATCAGTACATAGAAACTACAACTACAAGCATGTCTTTCCTGGTTTCCCTTGTTTTTTAGAAGCAAACATGCTCGTGCTGGGTGAGCACTGAGTACAACATATCATTATAAACGGTGCAAAGTAGGACACTGCTTAGAACTTGCAGTGAAAAATAATACCTACGTAAAGGTCATTGCACCCTAGTTGGTTCACAAACTTGCATTCACAAGCATAATGCGCTGTTCACGATTTAAGGTAACTTTGCATAAAAACCAAAGTACCTGTCTTTGGAGCTGCCGTCCCCATTCTGCAAGCCATCTTTCCCGGAGCCTGATTAGAACAAAAGTAAAGTGACAATTAAGTGGTAAATCATATGAGGCAAATCAAACTAAGGAGAGAGAGACTGAGAGATTACCGGTGGTTTGACTGCCCAGACTATTGGTGATCTTGTCTAAGCTAGTATAAGTAAAATAACTGCAGGAGGAATTGCGGGAAAATGAGTGCATTGCAAGAGTATTCCATCAACCAAACTAACAATATCGCAAACTCTACACAACTGAAATTTTCAGGGAACAAGTTTTTCAATGATCTGATAATAAAATATAGCAGAAATAACTACCACATACCAAACATCAGCATATTTGGAGTACTTGGACTCAAGCAACTCTAGCAATGGATCAATCGAATCAGTAGCATGAACCTGCAAATAAATGGAAACACATTAAAAAACAGACACTAACACTACTTCTGGCTGCAGGAAACGTGTTACTAAACAGGTGCACGGGAACGAAGTTTGTGCTCACACAAGGCACATTCCCAGATTAGTAGGGCAGACTAAAGTAAATTTCCTAGTCTCACGGAGATGCAAAGCCATAGCAGGAAGAAGGAGAACTCACCACGGCGTGGACAAACTTGTGGTAAATCGCTGAGTGGAACCTCCCAAGTAGAATCGAAAAAAGGCAGGAAACGTGGTCAGGAGCCCGACGGGGAATAGCCGCCGTGTCTTTTCTTCTTTCGCCCGGACGCAAATCCGGTCACCGGCTCCGGCGAGGCAGGACGCAGGCTCGGCCGCAGGCTCCATGTCCTGAGGACCACGGCACCCTCCCTCGCCAGAGACATCGCCGCCGTGCTCATCCCGGCGAGGCATCCGTCCCCGTGCGCCTCCGCCGAGCTCGGCCCCCGCGCGCCCCGACGACCTCCGTCGCCGCGCGTCCGCGTCCGTGCTCATCCCGTCGAGGGAGCCGCCACCGCGCGCGTCCGTCGAGCTTGCCCCCGCGCCTCCCCTCATCCCGGCGAGGCAGCCGCCCGGCGGGCCTCCATCGAGCTCCTCCGCGCCGCGTGCCTGGAAGGATAAGTTAGACTGCGGGTTTATTTTCGGAAACATGAGGGACTTAAGTGTAAAGCTTCCAGAACGTACATAAGTATGGATTGCGGGTTGATTTGCAAAAACATTCGGAACTTTAATGCAAAATTGGCAGGACGTACGACGACCACGGTTTCTCATACGGCATGGATTGACTTCGGTTTTCGCGACGTACGGCAGCTTCTTTAGTACCACATCGCCCAGCTCGTTTCCACGGCAGCGTGCGGACTAAAATTTTGCCTTGCAGCGTGCGGACTAAAATTTTGCCTTGACCTACCGCCGCCAACCATCACCGTTTTCAATATTATATAGTAGAGATTGTTACCTTGCGCCCACATATATTCAAGCTTGGCCAAGTTCCCTATTGTTGAGGGAATCGGCCCAAAGAAATTGCAACCATATAGTATCAGACTTGTCAGATTTGCAAGATTGCCAATCTGATACGGTATCGGCCCAGAGAAATTGCATCCGGAGATCTCCAAACTTGCTGAACTCGACAAATTGCCAATCCAGTAGGGTGCTGATTGAGCGAAATCATACCCGTCTAGCTTCAAAGATGTCAGTTGCTCAAGATTGGCAATCCAAGAAAACATTGGCTTCTCAATGCCTTGCCCATAGAGTTGGAGTTCATTCAATGATGGGAGCTTATGTATCATAGAAAGATCCTTGGAGATACCAGTCGTGGTAAGACCCAAATTCCTCAAAGACCTGAGCATCGTAAGTGAGGGTAGTATATCACAAGATAAAGCGCAATCTGCTAGATTTAATGTTTCCAAATTATTTCCAAAAGGGAAATCTGGTAAGCACACAGACAGACTGGGGTTGTTCGACAAATCTAGAGCCGTCAAACTTGTTATCTTGAAGATTTTCCTTGGAAAAAATCCATCAAAAGAACTGAATGAGATATCAAGAATGCCCAGGGAAGAAAAATCAGAAAAGAATTCAGGAATGTTGCCAGTGAGCCCTAAGTTGTAGCCTAGGTTGACCTCCTTTAGTGAACGAAGCCTGGAGAAGGAAGGGTGTATATGACCAGATATACCACACAAAGACAAGCTTAGAATCTCCAGTTGGGGAACATAATCTGCTAAAACTACGGACCAAGTTGATCCACTGCTGGAGATATCCACTTCATCAAAATGGAGCTCTCTCAGATGGCTTAGATTTGCCATTAAGGTTGGGAAATTTGGCTCTTGCAAAAACATATTATCGTTATCAGAAAAATCAAGAGTGACAAGGTTCTTGAGGCGGGCAATTCCAACTGGTATCTGGCCAAAAAAATTGGTAGCGGAGAAGTTGAGGTGTATGATATCTAAGAGCCGCTCAAACCCATAGGATGGGAGGTGCGCATATCTGAAGTCGTTGGAAGCAAAGTTTAGGTTTCTTAGCGAGGTGAGGTTGAAGAGTGCAGGGTCAAGACCACTGCTCTGCAAGTTGAACCCACTCAGGTCTAGAGAAACGACTCTCCCGGAGGCCAAGTCGCAGGTTATGCCCTCCCAGTGGCAGCAATCTCTTCCAGCTTGCCATGATGCCAAGTTTGCATCGAGGTCGATAAATGAGAGTTTTAGCTGGAGGAGGGAAGAAGCCTGATTTGGGAGACAGGAAAGAGTGTTGTTGTGCGTGGCTGCAGTGTGTACGGAGTAGGAGCATACTAGCAGGAGCAAGAGTAGATTGAGGGGTTTCTGCTTACATGTAGCCATTTTGCTACTGGTTTGCGTCTTGTTCAATGGTTTACAAAGGATATATATAGAAATCTGAATATAAGAGTATATAGCTTGTGTGTGTAGATATTTTACGCATGACAGTTGTGTTTGAGTGGACTGTCCAGAATTATTCAGAAGAAAGGTCTCAAGAATTATTCCGAAGAAAGGTGATGGAGATTGTATTTACACTTGTGATTGTGAGGCCGTGAGTGCAACGGATTACTGTCGAGTGCAGTCTGTACAGTTTGTGTTGCTGTCATTGACCAACTCTGTACATCAAGTTTACACCTAGTGCCGTGTTCAACCACTAATTTGGTGGAAAAATTGTTGTGATTGTTGACAAACGACGTGATTATCAGTCTTTGTGTTAACTGGAAGTCCACTGTAATTACCACTGTCCAAATTTTTCTACACATGCAGGTAAAGGGGTTCATGTTTTGTATTGCTTAAGTTCAGCTCGGTGAAAAAATGTAACAGCTATCGCCTGCTTCTACTTGAGGCGTGTGTAAGCTAGGACAACGATGGGTGAAGTGTGAGTGTGCTCCTAGCTTGAGTTACTTTCCTACTGGCTTGCTGCTACCTCAATGGTGTAGAATGTCTATACAGGAATATAGGATATGTGTAGAGATTTCTGTATATGCTAGCCAGTGTACGTTTAACTGTACTGCCCAAAAAATCTTCTGAAGAATCTGTCACATTCTGTTTCAATGCAGAACTGGTGATGGAGATTGTATTTACACATCTGGGGACAGGTGCAGTTTGTGTCATTGTCTTGGACCATTTCAGCTGATTTGGAGACTGAAGGTAAAAAATAATATTAAGGCTTATATTTTAGCTTGAGAGAAGCTTTTTTTAGATTCACTTAAAAAAATAGCTTATGAACATGCGCCAATTTTTTTAAAGTTGTCATTGTCTGTAGAAATATTGATCTTTTGAGGTACTGTATGTGTCAATTTTCTCCTGAGAGGTAAAGCCGTAATTATCCCTACAAAGCTATTAACTTCGAGCATATTTTTAAAACCGTATTCTAATACTTGGATAGTGGGGACGAACGATGCCTCCTTGCTCCTTAGTTCTCTAATAAAGGTACCAGATCATCACCTAGGCGGTTGACTGTACTGCTCAAAACATCTTTGAAGAACTTGTTAATTTTGGTTTCAATGCAGAACAAGGTGACGTATATTGTATTTACACTCCTGGGACTGCAAGCACAACCCAGGGCTTTCGAGTGTGGGCTCTGGTGCAGTGTGCGTCGTTGTCTTGGACCATTTCATGTCCTTAAATGTTACTCGCAGAGTTAATTAGGCTGAAACGCTGATTTGCCGGAATTTCGTGTGGATGTGGTACATACACTCGGTGGACGGTATAACCAATCTCTAGAGATACCACGTTTATATCCTTGTGCGCCGCGGTGGACACATGTCTACCAAGTTATTGTGAGGTAGTACATAAAGGTTCACTCTAGCATCTAGCAAAGCATCAGTGTATGAACTGTTTCTGATAGCAAATGTTTCTCATTTTTACAGAAACTGCAATACTGAAGAAAACGAAACAAGCTAAATGATCTACATTTCGAAGGATCCATTTTAGTTGTAAAAAACATTTCAAACAATTCACCATAATGTGTGCCTACTGCTCCAATGAAATTGACATAGTAGCCACCAGCAATTAGAATCAGGGGTTACAAATTTCAGAATTGGGGATTCTGGCGGCTCACCTTGGACTAGGAGTTGGAGGCCGCCGCCGGCTACCACTCCACTCAGCAGGCGAGGATGGAGGGCTCGCCGCCAGTGGACGGTTGCGGGGCAAGGAGCGGCGGCTCCTCCAGTTCCTCCGCCTCCCGCTCCCCTTGCCGCCGCGGCCCTTCTCTGCGTCAGTGCTGGCATGCTCGCCTTCCGTTGGCCGGCGGCAGGCGAGCAGGAGGGGTCTGCTGGGCCGCCACTGATGCCACGGGAAGGCCGCAGAAATGTTCGCTTTGGGCTAGACTTGTTTGAAGCCATGAGCAGGCCCTGGTAACTCCCGGTTTTGAAGCCCAGGATAACGTACATAATTTGGCTAAATAAAACCAGCCTAATGAAATTCTGCTAGACACACTGAGGTTTAATGTTGGTCCATATTTGATTGATGATCACTGATCATTTGTGTGGATCTGAAGAAATGAGAAATATAGTTTTAATTCATAAATATAGTTGACGTTGCATTTCCTGTAAGGAATTCCTAAATGTGTGCCCAGCGGTTGCCTCTGCCTCTGCCCTCTCGAACGCTTCTCGACTGTCCGTTACGGAAATTGTAGTTGGAGAGCATGCTGCACACATGTGTGGAACGAGCTGGCCGCGCAAACTCAAATTAACTGGAAGTGATCTTAACTAAAGTAAAAAATATTCTAAGATCAATTATAACAATTATGTAATACTCCTTCCGTCTCAAAATATAAGACGCCCTTTAATTACGCTGGTCAACGTCGTATAACTTTGACCATGATTTGTACTTATAATATGTACCCAAAATTATTATAAAGATGTATGCAGTTAAAGAAGTTTGCAAGACTAATCCAACGGTACCATATATACATTCTCATTCAATATATTTTGTTATATATTGGTGGTCAAAGTTGAACGTCAAAGATGTGCGCCTTGTATTTTGACACGGAGGGAGTACTATGTACTAGGCACAATGTTGATTATTGTCTAATTCAGTAATGAAAATGTAAATATACACATGATGAGAAATTTTAATACAAACTGAATTGCACAAGATGCAGCTAAAATTAATTAAACTTTGATGATTTTGATGTTGGTCTTGCAGGACAGGTTCTTCCAAAGGCCCATAAGGACGTTAAATAACTCATCGACGTTGTCATCTTTCCTATGCTTGATTTCAATCGCCTCCAGATTATCACACTTGAAAGACATAAGATTCTGGCTTTCGAGAGCTACACGTCGCCACTTGGCTGTCCTCTTTGAGTGACCTGACAACTTTAGACAAAATAAAGCAATTCAAGAAGATGTGTGATAGGAGGGAAACTAAGTGATAACACACTGTACTTAATGCAGAACATAGCTGGTGTACCTCACAATCCAGGAAAGTAAGCCTTTTCAAGCCAGGCGTGCTTTGTAGAAAGCGATCCAATGCTTGAATGTTTGCATTCGTTTTCAGACTGCATCCGTTGATTAACAAGGTTCTCACTTTCTGTAACTTTGGGAGTTTATCTGACATCAGTTGTATTCCATCCTGAAATACAAAAAATATAGTATTACATTAATAATAATCTTTAAATAAGTTTTCCAAAGGGTGATTTAAAATATCCAATGTCGTGATATATGTCTCATTTTTATCAACCGATGGAATTAAAAATATGATATCTACCTTTTTTACCTTGATGTAATAAGGTCGCATGACTAAATAAGACGATGTACATGCCGTTGAGTAACACTATATGTTTTTAGGATCTAATATAGTTAAATTAGCTATTAACAAGTGCCTAGGATGAATCGATGAAGCTAATGTAATGCCACGACTATGAAAAGTTGAAAGGGAGACTTACCATCATATTGGCACCAACCAATTCTAGATGCGTTACGTTAAATATGTTGCATAAGTTCTCCCAAAACTTGGTATGCATCTCGCTGAATATACTCACATAGACAGATGCCTTGACAAATGAAGACGTGTCCGTTGCACATATACCTTTGGGACAACAGATTGATGAGAGGGAAGTATGCAGAGAAGTTAGCTTTGGAGCTGTAACCACCACTCCGTTCCGCATGAAACAATCATCAATTGTCAGGTGTTGTAGGCTTCTGGAAGAAATCTCGCCAAAGTAATAGGAGCACCTGACGAGGCTCAACTCTTCAAGGAGAGGGCACCCGGAACGGAGCTGCTCCGCAAAGCCATCGTCCAATTTCACGCCATGAAGGAGCATTGTTGTGAGGCGAGATGAACAACTAGAACCCACAATATCTGGGAGGAACCAGGTCTTCAAGCCACACGGGACGCGCAGGTGGATGTCGATCACTGCGGGGCTGCACTGGACGCCCCTTCTGATCCATCCCGAGCACGCATCGACCGCCTGTCTATCTTCGAAATCTAGCACCGGGACATGTATTCGGAGCTTATCCAAGGATCGGGCGCCGTTGAGCAGCGAGAGGTTGTTGCCGAACTCCTCGAACGGCTGCCAGTCCTTCTTGCAAGGCCGTTTTCTGCAGCACTTTCGATCTTTGCAGCGATCGCCACCGGGGAACACCGTCTGGTCGATGTCGAGGCACGGCATGGAGCGCCAGAGATGCCTCCACCTCTGCGAGAGCACGCTTGATCGGACCACCTGCCGGGACTCGAGGAAGGAGAGGATGTTTTGGATGAGGCAGTCAGGCAGATCGCTTAGCCGGTCCGTGAGTGTGACGGCACGGATCCGTTTGCTGGGCGGCTCCATTGATCGATTGTCCGCGAGGATCATCTATGGCGTGATGAACTCGCTTCCTTGAAGGCGTCTACGGCCACTTGCTGAAATCTCCGGGGAATTTGGAGACCTGAACTGAACGAAGTGAACTTTTGTGGTGGGAATAATATAGTACAGTGTTTTCGGCCGTGTTGGTGCTGGACCCGGAGACCGGAGTCGACCCATATCCGTGCCCGTGGTGGTGTTGAGTTTTTTTTTTTTTTGCGAGGGAATTGCAATTACATCCAACCGAGAATCTTACAGATAAGCCCAAGAAACAAGAAAATTACATTGAGGTCCTTCTTGGACTCTGGCGTCGTCTTCGTCTTGCTCGACGCTGCGCCGACGAACGCTGCCGCACCACCTCCAAAAGCTTGGACTGGGAGGCCCCCCGTGGGCAGAGAGTCGACGCTCCTCGGTGCCGGAACACCTCCACCGCGCACGACGGCCGCGGCGCCACCTCGGTCTTCAGAAATCGCGAACTCCATGTCGTCAATCGCCGGATCCACCTGCAAAGGACACTGGCAAAGGGGAACGCCTCCTCGAGGACTCCGCAGAGCCGCGAGCAAGGCCTGGCGGCAGATCCACGGCGAAGCTCACCGAGCCGCACCATCGGAGGAGATCCACCACTACCAAACAGCACCGACGCCGTCACCTCCACCACAACGCCGCCGGCGACACTCCTCACGCACACCTAATACACATAGCCTGGATCCGGGGATTCCCCGACCTCCCGCCGCCGGAGCGGCCGCCGGAGGCGAAGAATCCCGCGGATCGCCGGCGAGGCACCGATGCGCACGGGGATCGCCCAAAAGTCGCTTTTCCTGTAGCAGGGGAAAAGAAGAGAGGGTCCAACTCGTCTCTCTAGTGTGGTGGTGTTGAGCTTAAAGGCCGTACAGTCCGATTTGATTCGTTCGTTACCAACCGGCACCATTTCCAATCCGTTCATGCAGGGATCATGATATTTAAGGTTGAGTAGCTGTAGCTGAATCCTCATTCTGACTTTTGAGCAAGTTTCTTGGCCCTCTTCTAATGTAAAATGGTGTACATTTTGGCGTGTATTTGAGCTTTTTTTGACAGATATGCTAAAACCTAAAATATCCTCATTATCTACTCTGCACATACGGCCATACCAACAATTTGCATCTGGCATGTGTCCGAAATGACACGTTTCATTTGGCAAAAAATATAATTCAAGTTTGTTTCTTCTTTTGAGAGACAGTTGCTAAATTTTGTGATGTTCTCAAATATTCAAATAAATTATTTTACATAGTTATTTTCTTAGGGCATACTGTTGAATCACTCATTTGACACTCTAATGCATACCTATATCTTATATGTCATTCACTCGAATGAATCACTCATTTTACATAGTTATTTTCTTAGGGCGTACTGTTGAATCGCTCGTGAAGAGCGACTCGAGTTGTGAACTTGGCTTGAAGCGAGGGGCATTTATGTAGGTCATCGGTCGCCCAAGCAGGCAACCCTCTCACATCACCCTTGTCCCTCTTTGCAACCAGGTCATGGTGTTGCTCGTCGCCAGGAAGAACCCCAAGAGTTTCTTCTTTGTCTCTTTGATGCTCATATACATTCAACACTTAAACGGTGAGTTCAAGTAGAAGTGTAAAGTATAAGTAAAAAAAAAAAAAGGCCACAAATGCTCTTCCATGGGCACTTTGTTTCGACGCACTCACAACCAATAATTTTTTGAACATTTCTGAAACAAATAGAAAAATAATTAAATACAAAAAAAATATCGTGTATATTCGTGTATAATCATGGTAGTACACGTGAGGGGGGGGGGGGGGGGGGGATTTTAAGTTAATCACCACTACTAGTTTTCATAAATGAAAGGGTTATTTTAAACAGTAAACATGGCCGCTTCATCTTAATTAGGGGAGCAGAACTTATAGTCGATCAACCGTCGACGTGGACTTGCATCAATGCATGCGAGCACGTACTACCTCTGTTTTTTAATATTAGATGTTTTAACTATCTCACATGTTGGTTATGTGCACATTCAAATAAGTGTATATCGATATTAAAACATGTTCACATACATGTTGACACAAATGAATATGAACAAAAGCTAAAACATTATATATTTATAACGGAGAGAGTAGTAGTTAACCTCAGTGTTTTTTGTTACCCGCAAAAAAAAGACCTCGATGTTTTTTTAGTAGAGTACCTATACGAATAGAATGGGCTTGCACTTACAAGTTACAACCCCGGGCCTCCCATCCTGGACATTTGTGCCGCGGGAGGTGCACTAGAAAATGAATGAGTGCTATGTATCGCCGTCTGCGTGCGGGACCACCAACTTGCTCGTAGAGGGCCTATCATGATTTTTATTCGCTTTTGTTTTTTGATTTTGATTTGTTTCTTTTTCCATTTTCTTTTTATTTTTATTAATCATTTTTAACATATGAATTTCTTAAACCATTCTTAAAAAATGAACATTTCCAAATATGAATAGTTTTAAATCTAAAATCATTATCCATAATCTGAACATTTTTTAATTTTTGAATCCGTATAAAAATGAACATTTTCTATATACTGATTCATTTTGAAAATCTGAACCATTTTCTAACATGAACAATCTTAAATTTGTAACACTGTTCAAATGTGAACATTTTAAATTTGAACAATTTTCAAATCCGGACTATTTAAAAAATATTTAAATCTTCACATTTAAAAAAATATATAATAAATTACGAAAAAATGCTTAAAAATATTTATAAAAAAATCTTGTGTTGGTCCTCAAGTCCGTCCTAGACCGCAACGGAGCAATCCCATGGCGCAGGCGAGTTGACCTACCGGCTCGCGGAGCGATAGGTAGGGGCTCCCGTATTTTAGTCGCACCAGCTCTATAGTTATGTTACGATGGGATTGGTCTATAGAAGGAATAGCAAAGCCATAGTTCACCTGCCTCTGCCTGATCTGTAATTTGGTGGTTCATATGTGAACTCAATTGTAACAATTACTTGGTGTGCCGGTTCTGCCAATTTTTTTGGGGTTTCTTAACTATATGGAAAATTGATATATTTTCAATTATAAAGGAAGAAGTAGAATCAATATTTCCATTGTAAAATATTAATATGTTTTCGTTTAAAAGGGTAAAAAAATGAGGCAAGACTTGTCAAGACTTGCTCTCGCGGATCTTGGCCTAAAATGCTCTGTCTGCGCCCGGTCGTTGACTGCCTTTGGCCTGCTCTAGGTTCTGTCAGGCGGCCACCGCACGCGGGTTTGGTCATGTCGTTGTCCTACCTCGTCCAATCTATTGTCCTCGTGGTGCGTGATTGTCACTTTCGGGGTTTGAGTTCATATAAACCGAGGCGACACCACCTTAAGGTGGATTGCGCTGGCGTCTATACGATTAACGATGTGGCGTCTTCCTTTTTGGCCATGTGGATGGTGAGGAGGGAACAACGACGAGGTTCCTTGGTGTTTAAGCGGCGCTTCGACAAAGACAGATCCTGAATCGCGTTTCGTAGGCCAAGCTGAGGGTCTGCGGGCGGTCTGACATATCTGACGTGGTGCAAAGGTTTTTCCAAGCGAAATCTCAGCATTCTTGCGCTAGTGTCAATGCTTGCAAGTATTGTAACCTTCTTGGGGGACGATGTTGTGGCTACCGTATCAGCGTCGAGCCTCCGGGGTGAAAACACTTGACAGTCATGGTCTCGATGATGACGACGCGGCGTCATTATGGATCTTTGGTATCCCTCGGTCTCATTCCGGCCTCTTCGGTGACAAGTTCGGTTCTCCCTGTTTATGTCTTTTTAGTTATCTTTGGAATAGGTTCCAAGCCTGTTCTGAGAAAAATCAGTAGAGCTAATTTTCATAAATCAGAGTGTTACAATAGGATGTATTGCTCTTTGCCACTCGACAGCTCTTTTGCACTTGGACTTTCAATGGCGCAACCGGCTAGTTTGTTGGCCAATGCCGAACTGATCCGTCCTACACTAGTAGAAAATAGGCCTTTAGTCGCGGGTCCAGAGGGCCTTTTGTCCCGGTTTTGGACCCGCGACTAAAGGGTCGGGACTAAAGGGGGGGGGGTGGCCTTTCGTCTCGGGTGTCCACGACCCGCGACTAAAGGGTCTCCACGTGGACGGAGCCATGCACGGACTAAAGGTACCGAAAATTTTCAAAATTTTATTTTCAATTATATTCTCAATTCTATTTCTAATTATATTCTTAACTTTCTCACTTAGCCACACACTTAATAGCTAGTTATACACTTAATCTCATGTCAAAGTACTTACCTGGTCAAACTTACCATTCGGTCACCCATCCTCAAATTGTTCCCGCCCAAGCACGCTTAACTTTTGAGTTCCTTCCAAATTAGCTTCCAAATGAGAAGTTAGAACTTACTGTTAATAGTATCCTATCAATCATATTAAGCCTGAGTCATGATGTTACACTTTTTTATTGTTTAAATTTTCAAAATTTATTTAAATAAATAGAATGATTATATAATATTTTTTTGAATAAATAACAATTATTATGTAATAATATTTTCTGAATAAATAAGAGTGCTTATGTAATAATATTTAATATGGAATAATTCATATCTTTAAATCGTAAATCAAAAAATTTCAAATAAAATGTCCAAATTGATTAGAAAAACGAGAGGAATTCAAATATGCCATCCATACCATCTTTTGCATCACGAAAACATCGATAAACTTGCCATAGAAAGTAATGATCAAGTTATGACAATTCTCACGGCATAGTTTGTGATAAAGTTCTCATATTCGACAAATATGTGTATCTTGGTATAGAAAGTATTTGATACCTTCTCTTCACTCTTGACTTCATGCGACATAGTTTGAGATATATCACATTAGATACATAAATTTTTGGTTTGAATGTATATAGACCTTGTTTATCAACTTAAAATGGGAAACTAAGTCTGGATCCGTCTTAGTCACTCCTTCGTTAAACTTTTCAAAAAACATGTCACAGCTTGTTAAACATCGATCGTTTTAAAAAATTGACTTGTTTCGAAGAGGGTCATGGTGGCCATTTTGACCGCTTTTTGAAAAAATTTAAATAGAGTAAAAAAACCTCCAAAACATATATGGTGCAAAATGGCACCCATCTAATTTCACAAAGAGTAATCCAATTTTTTTTGAATAATCCCCAAGTATTAGGAATTATCTTGATTTCTACCTAATTTCGCCTAAAGTACGTCGATTTTTTGAAACTAATTTTGCCGAGTTAAATGCTTTTTTTGTTCCAAAATATGATATATTTGTCATATTTGGATTCCTCTCATTTTTCTAATATATTTAGACATTTTATTTATTAAATTTCGATATACAGATTTAAAGATATGAGTTATTCCATATTAAATAAAAAATGCGGAACCTTTTGGTCGCGGCTCGTAACACGACCCGGGACCAAAGGGTCCCTGCCAGGGGGGCCCATGGCTGCGGCAGCATGTGCCGCATGTGGTGACCCTTTGGTCCCGGGTTGTAACACGAACCGGGACCAATGCTCCCTGGCGCCACGGCTAATCGAACCGGGACCAATGGACCCTTTAGTCGCGGTTCGTAATTTGTTCGGGACAAAATGTGAAAATGGAAGGCATGTTTTCTACTAGTGCTAGCCTTGATTGATGGGTTGGATGGTACTCTCTCTCGTTCGGAAAGGATGTCACAAAAATGAACACTACATAGCTCATTTTTGTGACATCTTTTCCAAACGGAGGGAGTATATCACATGCCCGTGCAGCAGTGGCATCCCCGGTGCAGGAGTGATAACTTGGAGAAATTGTACCAGCATTACCTTGGAAAATACAACTCCCGATAAATCAGTGGAGAACTACCGAAAAGTCCAAGTATAGTTCAGGCTAAGTAGCGTGTTTTTTCAAATTTCTGGAAAAACGCCATTTTACATACCACAGTCGTAGAACTACAGACTACTACGATTCATAGACAAGATTCGTAGAACTAAAGACTACAGACTCGTAGAACTACTGATCCGTGCACGTTTATCCGGTGAAAAAAAGGTAGCAACGGAATTAATCAGCAATTTGCGTGGGACGCAAGAAGATAGCTGGGGGGGTTCGCGTGCGGAATCAGCGCTAATCGGCAGCAGGAGTGGGCCCACCAGATTCGGTGGTCCTCGCATGCTCGGCTGGCTGGACAGCTGGGCTCCCCGTCTCGCTTCTTTTACCGTCCTTTGTCTCTCCGGTTAAAATGTTTTGTCCAGTGAACGACGTGTCATTCCAACCCCGATTCCAGTCAAGTAATCAGGTGGTCATACACATTGCATACGTAAACACAGACTCAACACATGTCGGCATAACATTCATCTTATGCTGCAATCTTGCCACATTGGTTGGGTTTTTTCCGAACTTCCTGGATATATTATTCGTAAAATTCTTCTCTCTTAAAGAAACCAGAGGTCTCTCCATCTCCCCCGCCAGCAAGTCACCAACTTTGCTACTCGCGTAGTCGATAGTCTGGCGCGCGACACTGAGCCACTAGCAAGTCACCACCTACAATCAGTGCGTTTGCCTAGAGGATACTTCGGCATCAGAGGCATGAAGCGGTTCCCCTGTGCATGGTGAAAAACAACTTCCTTCGATGCTCCTACGCGAGCCCCAGGGCGGCAGTGTGCATGTGCACTATATAAGGCCCGAGAGCCGAGATGCACAAACTTTCTCCTCTCTCATCCCATGTAGCGTGCGAACAATTTCCGCATGAGAAAACCATGTCGTTGCCACCAGAGGAGCATCATGGATCGAAGGCGCACCTCCCAAATGACTCTATCGAGCTCAGAAAGCCCGAGAGTGACCACGTCAATGGAGAACGAGCCGAGCGCCACAAATTTGTGGAATTCCAGCGAACCCGACCGATGAATCGTCGCCAACCCCGCATTGTCCCCTAAACACTGAATCGACTTCCTCGATGATGACCAGATCGATCCACGCTTGGGTGCTGCAAGAACCCGAAGGTCGACTCAGTGGAGAGAGGTGGGTGAAACATGTCTCAGTCAAACTCACAACTATGGAGCAAAATGGAGAAATTGCGGCCCAAATTTTGAAATGATCCATGCATGCGACGATGGACCCAATCTTTAGGGCACCTCCAACGGGTGGAGCAAACGGACACCGAAATTGGTCCGGTTTTGTCCCTTTGGGGGCGGACCGTGGACACATTTTGGGCATTTGTCCGTTTGGGGTGGAGGTGCCCCCAACGGCCTGGCGCAAAATGGCCCCCCCGAGTGAGCCCATTTTTTACAATTCACAAATTAATCAATAGCACACAAACATAGTTCGATAGCAAATAGTATCAAATTTATTACAATAAAAAGTTCATGGACTGAAATAAATAGTTCATTCAATGAAATTATTCTGGAGATGGAGCTGGAGCTGGATGGTTTCCGAAGTGAGCCCACACATGCTCCACCATATCATTCTGGAGCTGGATGTGTGTTTCCTTGTCCTGCATCTCGTCAAGCACATGAATGTACTGCTGGAACGACGCTACCCCTGGGATCGGCTCAATCAACTCACCCTGAAATTCCCATCCTTGATCGAATAGCCTCGCGTCATCCCGCTCATCCTCCACTATCATGTTGTGCATGATTACACAAGCTGTCATGACCTCCCACATCAGCTCCTTGCTCCATGTTCTAGCAGGATGCCGCACAATGGCAAAACGAGATTGGAGCACACCAAATGCTCGCTCCACATCCTTCCGGCAGGCTTCTTGGTGTTGAGCAAACTTCTTGGTCTTCTCGGAGTTAGGCTTCCGGATGGTCTTCACAAAAACTGGCCACGAAGGGTAGATGCCATCAGCTAGGTAATAGGGCTTGTTGTATTCATGCCCATTCACCTCATAGTGGACAATTGGAGCCTCTCCCTCGACAACCCGGTCGAATACCGTGGACCGATGTAGCACATTGATATCATTGTTGGAGCCGGCCATACCAAAGAATGAGTGCCAAATCCACAGATCCTGGGATGCCACTGCCTCGAGTATGACCGTGCACTCGCCGACATGACCCTGGTATTGTCCCTGCCAAGCAAAGGGAAAATTCGTCCACTCCCAATGCATGCAATCTATGCATCCAAGCATCCCAGGAAAGCCCCTGCTCTCATTCATTTTCAGAAGACGGGCAGTGTCTGCAAGGTTGGGTTCCCTCAAGTACTCGTCGCCCAACACCTGAACCACAACTTGGCAGAAACGATACATCGATTTCAGGCAAGTGCTCTCGCTCATGCGCAGATACTCATCAACAAGATCGCCAGCCACTCCATATGCAAGCATCCGGACAGCTGCAGTGCACTTCTGATATGAAGAGAAGCCAGACTGACCCAACATGCCGGGGCACTGCATTCTGGTTGAAGTTGTGGATGAGAGTGGCCGCGGCCACCATGATATCGCTGTCATCGTCGGAAGATTCATCCGATGTATCGATGAAGGTGTGGTAGAAGAACTCATCATCGCTATCCATCTACATGAATAAAATTGTAAGAAAATGCTACATCATTTGCATTCCTTCAAATGCAAAGAACGAGGGCGGCCGGTGTTCATACCTTTGGTCGAACACCTTCGGGGCGGTGGAGTTCGCGGTCGAGTCCGGGGCAGAGGACGAGGGCGGCCGGTGTTGGAGACGAGGGCGAGGACGGCCGCGGCTTGAGGGCGGACGGGGCGGAAGAAAATGGAGAATGCGGCCGGTGTTGGAGACGAGGGCGAGGACGGCCGCGGCTTCAGCACGGCTCGAGGCGGCCGGGGCGGAAGAAGATGGAGAATGCGGCCGGCGACGAGATCCGGCCACGGGGAAGGCTAGACGACGTCGCGGCCGAGGATCATAGTTTAAAAAACCGGACCGGTGATCGAACCGGTGAGGCTGTCGGTTCAGGTTTTTACCGGTCGGACCGCTGGTTCACCGGTTCACTGTCTGGTTTTTAAGATATAAAGTAATATTTTTTTACTTATAATTTCAGACATAATATATTTCAGACTTATAATTTGGCATATTATGACATTACAAAGTAGTCATGATATTTTTTGTTTTGCAATAAATAAATAATCATATTTGCAAAAAATATTTCAGACTTATAATTTGGCACATTATGACATTACAAAGTAGTCAACATGAACTAGCCAAACTTGTGACCCTCAAGCTTCTAACGGCAAAGCAGCCAGCCATGTTAAAGAAAACAAACGAAGCCAGCAACACGCACGTATGCATTTTGCATTAGCTGCTACCGTGTAAATAACAATAAAAGAAAAAAGTGTCTCCAGTTTGTGCAACAAGGAACCATGGATCAGCTGGTCAGGATCGTCGCCCTGCTGCGCTATGCGTTAGGTGTGTGGTTCGAATTCTGGGCGCCTCAATTAATTTTTCGAACGCACAGACACTGAACCGGAGTGCCCAGTTTAGTTCGAAAACCGCCGGTCTGACCGCGGTTCATCCGGTTTATTCTGGCTCGCTGGCGGGAGCGGTCCAGTGCGCTTAAAGAACCGGACAGGGCTCTGGTTCCGGTTTTTTCCGGTTGAACCGCCGGTCCGGTCCGGTTTTTTAAACTAGGCCGAGGATAGCTCAGTCGCCGAAGGGCAGGTCCAGGGCAGCGACGGCGGTCGCGGGGGCAAAAATAGATGGGGAGGTGGGAGGGGAGGGACTGTGTGGCTGGCCCTTGGCCCCGACGCGGACAAGGAGGACAAAGAGGAGGACCGAGAGGCTGTCCGTCCCGCCCCAAAGTTGGGCCGCGTTTGGGTCGAAATTCGGTGTCCGGGCGGACACCAGTCCGGATGCCCCAGCCCGTTGGAGCCCCTCTTTTGTCCGTTGGGACAAAATCGGACTGGGCTGGTCCGTATGCGCCAGCCCGTTGGAGGTGCCCTTAGTACTGTATTTATATAGTAGGTGTGCATTAGTCATGCATGAGACGATGGAGGCAGTCGCACCGTGCGTGATGCACGAAGATCATTTTCTTTGAGATTGGTGCACGCAGGTAAACAGATTAGTACTCCTGCACGTCATTACGTGTGTACGAGATGCACGTCCCATATTATCACGTTGCGTTCACCTGGCCAGAGAGGGAAAGAGAGGCAGGTTAATTACCAGCTGGCGAATCAGGAGGGTGCGGGGCCCAGCAGATTTTCTGTTACGCCGTGTCCCCTCGCGCTCGTCCCGGATACGCTCGCCAGCTGGGTCCCGCTCATCCGATATTACCCACACGCCCGGCCGGGTTAAAACATTAAACCGAGAAAATTACACCACCAGCACAGTAGAAATAAGTTGATCGTTCTTTTTTTTTGTCGTTTCGGATCTAGTCTCACGTACTGTATCTCACAACCCGCATGCCACCGTGTCGCAGATACATCCCCGCTTCTCACAAACTGCTCCGTATATCTTATATTAATACAAAATGATTGTACATGTAACATTAGCACTGTAAAAATATGTTATTGACTGAGGATGAAGAACAACCTGTACGTGATGAACTTAGTCAAATTGTGTCCATATGTGATGAACACGTGCAACGGCGAGCTGCACCAAATTTAGGTGTAAGATTAAAAAACCACCAGGGTACAATTTTTTCAAAAGAAAAACGACCAATCATGTTTATTTTGCTACGAAAACGCTTATCGCCCTTTTAGCCTATACTCAAACCAACATGCAACGATACAAACCACAATGGGAGACACACGTACACAGATTCTACAATTTTGTTTTTCCTATGTTATTGGATTATTTGCTAAGAAAACAATCCCCCCCCCCCCCCCCCCCCCCCCCATTCCTACAGCGAGCGGGTCACCAGCTCGGTACTCACAAGTCACGTCGACTGTAATTCGACACGCTACACAGGGCCACCAGAATGTCACCAGCTACACGGTCCATTTGCCAGCAAGATACTTCGGCATCGGACACATGAAGTGGTGCCTCCTGTGCATGGCGAACAACAACTTGCTCTCATGCTCCTACGCTAGCACCGAGGAGGCACCCGTTGTAGCCACGAAATGAAGCTTCGAAGCTCCACCGTCGTCTCCAGTCCCATGAGCAATTTCCGCCAGAGAAAGCAACACAGTTGCCCCGAGCACCTCCAACATCTACAATTCCAGTGAGCCCGACTGATGTAGCCCGGATCACGACCATCACCATGTCAAGACCCTCCACACTTCACAAGCCACCATGGACATCAAAGGGTTACCACGACGAGTACGTGTACACGGGAGGATGGACAAGGCGCAAGAGGAATGGAGCCCGTCAAGGCGGAGGCTTGGAAGAGGAGAAGAAAGAAGAGAAGAAACCCCAGGTGGCGGTACTACCGCTGGGTCAAGCGGTACTACCGCCCCTGGCCTAGTCAGCACGGCCACACCCCACGCCGGCGGTACCGCCAGCGGCACCTGCGGCGGTACCGACCGGAACCGGCGACGTGGGATGGCGGTCTCCACGCTGGCGGCACTACCGCGCCAGCTACCGCCAAGACTGCCCTTCTGGACCTTCATCCGGTACCGCCAGCGGCAGCTGGAGCGGTACCACTTGGTACCGGGAGCGTGGGGAGAAGAAACACTTGCCCGCACCAGCGGTAGCACCGGCTAAGCCAGCGGTACTACCGCCAGTGCAGGAGCAGATCCATCAGTTCGGCTGTGCAACCTTATCCTTTCGTCCTCCTTGTTGCTTGGACTATTTAAGGCACCCCTTTGACTAGATCTAGGGTTAGACTATGATTTGAGAACTAAAGTAGAGCCTTGCCCTTCTTCTGAAAGTGTCTCTTTCCTCCTACGGAGATGAATCAAGACCTCCACATGTGGAGATGAACCAAGGCCTCCTCTTGAGGAGAAGATCCCTGCGTGTATACCAAGGCTCCACTTGTAGTTGCGATTACTTGCTAATCTTCCATCTTTAGGTGGCTAGGTTGGGTTGGTTGGATTGACCAATTGGACAAACAATCCTAAGAGTAAGGTGTGCTTGGGAGAGGAGGATTGGGGGCTGCCCTCGGGGATTTGTTACCAATCGAGTCTTGCCGGGTTGCTACTTGCTATTTACCCTTGTGTGTTTGATTTCCCCTCTTTTGTGTTCTTCGTTCTTAGCGTGTTCTTCGTGTTCATCCTTCCCTCCGTCCAAATCCGTGAAAATCGGGACCTATCCTCATCATATGGTATCAGAGCTCTAGGTTGACACGGATTTGTTTTGTGTTTCCGCCAATTTTTTCTTCGTTTTTGAGAAATTCGAAAATTTCCACCAAAAATAGCCTTGCCTTGATTCGAGCCGATCTGTCGATTCGTTGCGTTTTTGGTAGTTTTTGTCCATGGATCTGTTGCTTTAGGACCCCCTCCACCTTTGTTTGCGTTCCCTAGCCTTAATTTTGCCAATTTCCACGGATTCGAGGAAGTTTTGGAGCCCAAAATCGCACAAAATTCGAGCAGAAAAGCCAGCAGCGGTACTACCGCCGGCTTAAGCGGTACTACCGCCAGGGCCAAATTTTTCAGAATTTTTTTCTTTTCCTCGGTTCGTTTTGGCATTTCCTCTTTGGTTTGAATCCTTTCTTGGTGTGCTCTACGTCTACGACATCTACAAGCTTCCGCAACAACGCATCTTCAACGCCAAGCGACGACGCCACCAAGGACTCGACATTCCCCACCATCATTTCCGTTGTGAGCCCTTCTTCCTTTCGCGCAACTTAACCTATTGGACTAGCTCGGTGATATTGCGAGGCATTGCACGTGTTGAGTGTTTGTCTTCAAAGTATTGGCGAGTGTGTATCGTTAGAGAGCTTGGCACTAGCAAAAGAGAAGGAATCATCGTCAAAAAGCAAAAATCAAAAAAAAAAAAGAGAAAAGAAAAGAATCAAGTGGTGCCAAGTTTCATCTCTTGTAGGTTGCGACAAAGCTAAGACCGCCAAAGTGAGTGTGAGTGTTAACTCTTGTGCAAATCCGTTGCCCACAAAAAGCAATTGAGCTAGCGTCCTTCTTGTGTTGGGTGACATTGAGCACGTAGTCTTCGTTAGGTTGTCTATCTTCGAGTGCTCGCCCTTTGGTCGCCCAACCCCATCATTCGCTTTTGTGTGTGTTTCTTCATCATTTGTGGTTGGAGTTTCTTTGGTAATTTGATCATTGTGGATTTTCTCTACCTTTGACAATATACTTGTCGGCGGGTTTGTTTGTTTCGTTTGCCACTTCATACCTTCCTATCCTCATAAGTGTGTGTGTTGGGTGTTAGAACCGGATACTCTCCTCTCAAGCCACATTATACTTGGGATATAGTTTGTCTTGGTTTTTCTTTACCACATATCTCACTTGATCTTGAGAAAATGTTTAGGGGAAGTACAAACGGAAGCTCAAGCTCGGAAGAGGAAATCCATGGTGAAGTTCAAGGTGATCATGCCTATGTTACACTTGACGAGTTCGTTGGTATTGGACACCTTCTTCGTGATGGCTTATGCCACTATGAACGACGTCGTCAAGCTCTAGAAGCCAACTTCAACGACCGCATGCATGCGCTAGAAGCGTCTATGGAGCGAGTGACCGAAGCTATCAACAACCTTGTGCAACATCGCTCTTCTCCAAGCTCGCGCCGCACAAGGCACACTTCAAGGTCGTCACAATCAAGGCATGCGCGTCATGGTCCTCGTCAAGGCGAACCACAACAAGATCTTCAAGATACCCCAAGGCGCGACGGTCATGAGCGACATCGTCATCACGTGGAACACCCACGTTCTCCTCGCGTGAACAATGCCAACGCGCATCAAGAGCGTCAACACCCAAATGGGGAACGTCATGACCGCAGACCATCACCACCACCGCCACAACGCGATCGTCATGGACGTCATGAACCTCGACAAGAACGTCAACATAACCCAAGGCGCGACGCCCATGAACGACCTCCTCCTAACGTTGAACAACCACATGATCTTCTTGCAAACCATCGCGACGCTCATGACCGGCATCGCCATAAAGTGCACCGTCAACACTCACCTCAAGCGTACCAAAAGAATGAACATCAAGAGCTTCATCGCTCAAATGGTGGACGCCATGAACGCACTCCTTCGCCACCACCTCACCCTAGAGATCGCCGAGACACTTGGACTCCCATATGGCATGAGGAAGAATGCATATGCGACAATTGCCAAAGCCAAGACCATGGTCCACGAGAATGTCCCAATCTCTCGTGTCAAATATGCGATGGCAATGGTCACATGATGTGGGAGTGCCCAAATGGCGATGAGGGCGACAAGAAGATGGTCGAGAATGGGATTCTCCCTTCGACCACGGAGGCGAGCATGAGCAATGCTATCACATTGGTGGATGCGTTGAATGAGGATGGCCAAACTATGGCATGCATCTTTGGAGGCGATGAGGTCGAGAAGGTTGAGCATGGGAGTGTCCCTTAAACCTTGGAGGCGTGTGGAGATGAGGAAACCGAGCCTACCCTCATGTGCTTGAATGATGAGATAACACCAATCCCATGTGAGTTTGAGAGCCACTTAGCCCACTTGTGTGAGAGTGAGTTGAGTGCCTCCACCATATGTGAGTTTGAGTGTTTCTATTTTGAGGGAATGAGTGATACACCACATGAGTTGAGAGAGGTAGTTGATAGGTCTTGTGAGACCATTTCGTATGCTAACAACTTACCCTCTACCTCTAGTGTGTTCGCTCATTGTGTGCTAGGTTCCATGAACGATGAGACACCCCTCTTCGACACAATGATGCCTCACATGGAGACGATGTACATGGAGGATGTCGATGCCACCCCATGTTTATTTCAAAATGATCAAGTCGGCTACATGGAAGCGACTACTACTTCAACACCTACTTCACATGAGCGGGACTATCAAGGTATGGGTGTTGATGTGACCATGTTCCCTCCCATGGACATGATGAGTGATGATTGCTTACATGCTATGGATGATTTCCTTGCCCCATCATATGATACATTTTTATTTCCATGTGATACTTCCAATGTTGATCATGTGGAAAAACCTATTTGTGATGACTTTGCCATACCCATGTTTTGCAATCGATGTTTGTGCTATTTTCCCATTGTTGCATCCAAAATATTGAACAATTGTTCTTTTAAATGCTTGGTTTGCAATAATGTTGATATATTGGCTTATGAGATTGCCCCCATAGCTTTCTCACCTTGTGGAGACTTTTCATTATCTTTTATGGACCTTGTTCCATCATTCAATTTGCATAGTAACCATCCACATATGTCATATTTTCCATTTGATTTTGGTGTGGTTGGTGTTGTGCAAATGAAGAGACGCGTCATGATGGATGACGTATTCATATACCGTGCACATCATTTCTTCACATGGTGTCTTGTGTGTGCCGGTAAGTGCATAATAATGTCAACCGTCATTGAGCATGAGTTGACAATGCGCGCTCTTGAGAGCATACACTTGAGTCGTGGATCGAACCCGGCTCTAATACCGTTCCCATGTTTTGCATCAAACAAGTTGACCAATTTCTCTTGCATTTGGTTTGTTTGCAAACATGTTTGTGATGTTGGTTTCTCCTATGGCAAGACAAAATTTTCCATCTTTCCTATGAATGATTTATGCGTTGCCACAAATACGATGAACAATTGTTCTTTTACTTGGCTTGTGTGCAACCATAATGACATTTGGTGCATGTCTTGTCATGAGTATAATGGGTTCTCCCAATTTGGTGTGGCAACAAATATGTTGAAAACTTGCTCTTTCATGTGCTTTGTGTGCCACCACGATGATATTTTGGACATTCTTCATTGTGTGCTTTTCATGGAGTTTTTGTGTTCCCACATTTTGAAGATGTTCCAGTGGATTGTTTACACTTTGACCTTGCACTTGCACTACGTTGTCATATTATTGTGTTGTGCTAACGGTGCTATGACAAAGAATGGACATGTCATTATTGATATGCTCCTCTTTCTTGCACACACATGGGTTGCTTGGTCTTTGATGTTTATAGGCATGGTGAACTCCACTTCTTCGACAAGGTCTAAACATCTACCTCCTTGCCATGGTGATGAGCAAGAGTCGAGGACGACTCTTTTTAAAGGGGGGGGGGGGGGGGAGATGATGTAGCCCGGATCACGACCATCACCATGTCAAGACCCTCCACACTTCACAAGCCACCATGGACATCAAAGGGTTACCACGACGAGTACGTGTACACGGGAGGATGGACAAGGCGCAAGAGGAATGGAGCCCGTCAAGGCGGAGGCTTGGAAGAGGAGAAGAAAGAAGAGAAGAAACCCCAGGTGGCGGTACTACCGCCCCTGGCCCAGTCAGCACGGCCACACCCCACGCCGGCGGTACCGCCAGCGGCACCTGCGGCGGTACCGACCGGTACCGGCGACGTGGGATGGCGGTCTCCACGCTGGCGGCACTACCGCGCCAGCTACCGCCAAAACTGCCGTTCTGGACCTTCATCCGGTACCGCCAGCGGCAGCTGGAGCGGTACCACTTGGTACCGGGAGCGTGGGGAGAAGAAACACTTGCCCGCACCAGCGGTAGCACCGGCTAAGCCAGCGGTACTACCGCCAGTGCGGGAGCAGATCCATCAGTTCGGCTGTGCAATCTTATCCTTTCGTCCTCCTTGTTGCTTGCACTATTTAAGGCACCCCTTTGACTAGATCTAGGGTTAGACTATGATTTGGGAACTAAAGTAGAGGCTTGCTCCTTCTTCTAAAAGTGTCTCTTTCCTCCTATGGAGATGAATTAAGACCTCCACATGTGGAGATGAACCAAGGCCTCCTCTTGAGGAGAAGATCCCTGCGTGGATACCAAGGCTCCGCTTGTAGTTGCGATTACTTGCTAATCTTCCATCTTTAGGTGGCTAGGTTGGGTTGGTTGGATTGACCAATTGGACAAACAATCCTAAGAGTAAGGTGTGCTTGGGAGAGGAGGATTGGGGGCTGCTATCGGGGATTTGTTACCAATCGAGTCTTGCCGGGTTGCTACTTGCTATTTACCCTTGTGTGTTTGATTTCCCCTCTTTTGTGTTCTTCGTTCTTAGCGTGTTCTTCGTGTTCATCCTTCCCTCCGTCCAAATCCGTGAAAATCGGGACCTTATCCTCATCACCGACCAACAAATGTTCCTTTCGTACCCGCCAAGCTTTGAGGCGCCTTCCTCGATAACGACCAGATCAATTTGCTCTTGGTTATGGCCGCAAGGATCTGAAGGCCGACCCGATTGGGGCAATGTTAAAAGGGGTCGTGGTCAAGGTCACAACAACTACGGTGCAAAATTTGGAAAAGTCGTCTACAAATATTAATTTCATCTATGCACCTAATTCGTAAGACAAGGTGCGGCGGCGTATGCATTGATCCAGGCATGTGCCGATGGACACAGGCTATTAAAACAAAATTAGTGTGGGTGTGTGCGTGAACTAGCCATGCATGCGACGGTGGAACGGAGTCGCACCGTGCGTGATGCACGAAGACCATTTTCGTTGAGATTGGTGCAGGTAAGCAGATACGTTACGTGTGTACGATACGAGTGCCGTCTCATATTTTTCACGGTGCGTTCACCTCGCTGGAGAGAGAAAGACAAAGAAATTAACTGCGGGCGGGGGAATCAGGAGGGTGCGGTCCCACCAGATTTTCTGTTACACCGTGTCCCCTGAACCCTCAGCTGGGCCCAGCTCATCCCATATACCCACACCGGCCACACGGCCGGGTTAAACAAGAAATTACTAGTAGTACCAAAAGTTTGCAATATCTATCAACCTAATACAAGCACAGTATACGTTCAGCTTATTGTGTACGACTTTAGCATGTGTTATTTCAAGTTAAGAGATTTCTGACTCCCCATCTTGAGTGTTCCTCTATGTAAAAAAGATGAAAAACCATATTTATAAGTTAAAAAAAATCTGAAAAGACTTCAATATTGGCGATGATGTATCCCATAAACATGGAAAATCTCAATTTGAAATACTTTATATTTTATAAGCTACATAAGAATGATACATGTGAGGATCCACAAATGTACACGCTTTCAAATCTGACAAATTTATATACAAGATTTTTGTTATTCTCGTGTAGCTTGGAATATAAAAGTGTTTCAAATCAATATTTTTTAATATTTGTCGGACACAACATTGTCAACATGCATGATACTTTTCAGTTTTTTTAACTTATAAGTATGATTTAAAAATGTTAAATAAAGGGAGTCTTGGAGCTCTATAGCCAAAATGACTTCCGATGTTATTTCGTACAATATTTATATTACATATAATATTTATACCAATACATTAAAGGTATACACTAGCATTGTAGACATAATTTGATATATTAAGTATGAAGACCAACGAATTGAGTGTGCGAGCGCTAAACTAAGTTTCAGTCGATTCTTTCTCCCGCCGTGTCGGGTCTAGTCTCAAATGTCCCCCAAACCGTATGACAAAGTGTCGCACATACATCGCACTTCTCATGAAGTTTTAGTGTATATTCAACTATTCCTAGTTACTATACTAACTAAATTATATTTCACCGTGTCTGGTGTGCGGTCTGTATCTTGATTAGGTGGCATGTATTACCACACAAAAGTATTCGTTTTTCACCGTGTCCGATGCCGATGGGGTGGCATGCCCATCTCACACGACTTTTGTATTTCACCATGGACGATATGCGACTCGTGTCCGCTGTGTGTGTGTGGGAATGTCTAGTGTGCGTTTTGGGGCCGCATACCTTGTTGCACACCGGTATTTCTCCCCTACTCGGGGCGGCATACTTGATCGCGCACGAACGTTTGTTTTTCACTGTGTCTGACGCTGGGACTCATGTCCAGTGGGGAGATCTTTATCTAGTATGATTAAGTTATGAAATGAAATTGCAACCATCTTTTTTCTGAAGTTATTCAGATGATAATCTGGAGTCTGAAATATTTTATTTTCAATCTGTAAAACCAGGGCGGAAGGAATAGAGACCAGTGGTAATTTTTTCCACCCCGACAGAGTGTAACCGCCGCCAGCGCGGGTCAGCCGCCTGCCGCCTGCCATTCATCCAACGCCTATAAAAGCCACTAGCACACACTTCGTGGGACAACAGAGAAAGAGAGAGAAGGGACGATCGACGGCATGGATCCTGCTGCGGTCACTGCAGGGGCGGACGCACGTTAGACCAGCCACAACGTTGAAGAAAAGCGATTCAATGGGCTGTATGATTCGGTTCAATACGTTGTGGGGAACCGATTCAATGAGTTGGAGCAGAGAAGCGAACCACAAAGTTGATGCGGTTCCATGCGAATTCTTTCCATTAAAATATTAATTCGAAGCCGAGACTCACCATGCAAAGGTACAGAGCAAAGCTCACATGCAGCCAGCGGGTGAGACCCATCTCTGATTTGAACCGGAGCTACACACTGCAGGGAAACAGTACCGATTCAAAGAATAGCACCTTTTTCCTTTGAACCGCATACACGTTGTGGCTGGTCTTATGGGCTAGTCGGCAGCCACCTGCCTGGCCACTCATGCAAGCACACGTCGCCCCCTGCCGCGGCGATTTGTCAATCTAACCACTCCACGTACACTTTATGAGCTAGTCGGCAGCCATGAGAGCACAGCCTCGAATGGCCTATAAAATCATGCCTCGTGCTGCACTATCTTTACACAACTACCTGCTTCACTCACACACACAAGGCAAGTGAAAAGCAGAGCGATTAGATTTCTCGAGTGACAAGTTCAGCGCAAGATGGAGCACCAGGGGCACACCGGCGAGAAGAAGGGCCTCGTGGAGAACATCCAGGAGAAGCTCTCCGATGGCCATGCCGATCACCAGAAGACCGGTGGAACCTTCGGGCAGCAGGGACACACCGGAGTGACGGGCACGGGGACGCACGGCACCGGCGAGAAGAAGGGCGTCATGGAGAACGTCATGGACAAGCTCCCGGTGGCCACGCTGACCACCAGCAGACCGGCTGCACCTACGGACAGCAGGCACACACCGGAGTGACCGGCACTGGGACGCACGGCACCGGTGAGAAGAAGGGTGTCATGGAGAACATCAAGGACAAGCTGCCTGGACAGCACTAAGCCCGGTCTGCCCGCGCCCGCTACCTTTTCAGGATCCTAGCTAATCCTATCGGCTAACCTTGGCTGCCAAGCTAACAGAACAATGACACAAACATTACACATGACATATCTTGGCTTGCTTGGACTCAGTGTGTCAGTGTCATACTGAAGGAGACCTGGAGCTTCCATTCCTTGCACTTCCTGATGAGAAGATGAAAAACTGAAGGGTCACCTCCAAGAAGGGTGACTTTAGTCCGTACATACTACATTGTTTTTTTCTCCATTGGTTACTTTTGATGATTCAGACTTAAGTAACTATGTTTGCATTTCGGATTGTGGATTATTTGTGTTGAACACTTGTATTGTGTTTTGGTTTTTTTGGTGATTAAGACCAATGCTCTATTTGCATTGTGGGGTTTTTCTGCTGAATAAAATATGTACCTGCTGATGAAAATATGTTCACTAATTGCTTGGTCTCTTGGCGTTTGACAAGAGATATGAATAATGGGGCTGAGTTCCACTAGCTTGTCACAGGCTCACAGCAAAGAGTGCAATTATGCACTGATTCTTCTCCTGAAACTGTCTTGCTGGCTGCTGCTGAACCAAATATGATGGATGGATTGCCCGGACCCAGCCGCATAGTGGCGCTTAACAGAGACACCAACAGGCGACACATGAGAATCGCGGCCGAGCACACGAAGCTGGGTGCGGAAGACCACAGCCTTCCAATGAACTTCGCACGGAGAAATGTTTTGGTGCGATCCAGATTGTGGTCATTTCATCATCATTTAGATTTGGAAATAATTTATTTTGAGTTTTTCTCCACAAAAAAAGATATCTTCGATCCAAATCTGACGAATGCTTCTAAGATTTCAGATTTTTTTCCATTTCTTTTGTTCTAAGTTCTGACTCGACGCCAAGAATCAGTCACGAATGGCCGAATATTTTGTCAAGCCCATCATAAAAAATATAGGCCCGCATGGCACATCTCCCTCCAGCACCGCCCAATGGGCTGCGTAGCCGAACCGCAAAAGGCCCACGCAAGAGCACCTCCTGCCTCCTCTCCGTCCATCTCGCCCCACCGCCCACCTCTCCCCTTCTATTCAACCGGCGATGAACCTCCGGCCAAACGCACCCGCCACCTCTCCCCTTACAACGGTGATGGAACTCCGGCCCCCGCCGGTCCACCTCTCCCCTCGCCCCCATTTCCTACGACGCGGCGCTACAGACGCATCCGCTGCCCCCCGCCGGGCTCCCTCGTCGTGGCAGAAGCGAGGTATCAGCCTATCAGGCCCGTCTTGTTAACGTATACCTTTTGTACGTATATCTTGTATAGGAGTATATCTAGGTTACCTACCGAATATCTCTAGATTGGATTCGGTATTGATCTTGTTGTGATCTTCCTTGATGGCCAAGGCTTGTAACCCTAGATTGTAACACTATATATTGATAACGAGAGATCGCCCCATTGTGTGGCGTTTCCCAAACCCTCTCGTTCTCTTGGTATCAGACGCACGAGACCCCCGATCCAATCTCCAGCCCCCACCACGCCATGGCACCGAGTCCAGCGCCGCCAATGGCTCCAGCGCCGCGCTCACCTCGGCTTCCCTCCCCGCGCTAGCCCTCTCCACCTCCAGCGCCCTCCTCTCTGCCTCCATCCCGGCCTCCACGTCCTCGTCCGCGGTGAACGTGGCCAGCGTCCGCACACATGTGCCGGTCACCCTCAGCCTCCAAAACTCCAACTTCACCAAGTGGAGGATGCTGATCCGCGTCCTCCTCGGCAAGTATGACCTCCTGCACCACGTCCACTCCGTCACCGCCGCGGCCGATCGCACCCCTGCCTGGGTACGCGAGGACTACATTGTCCGGTCATGGCTCTACGGGTCCATCTCCGATGAGATCCTCGACATCATAATGGCGGAGGAGCAGACGGCGCAGGAGGCCTGGGAGCTCATCACCAACCTCTTCCTCGACAATCAGATGACGCGCGCCGTGTACCTCGAGGCGGAGTTCCGCGGGCTGGTGCAAGGAGAGCTCTCCGTCACCGCCTACTGCCACCGCCTCAAGTCTCTCTCCGATGCGCTGCGCGACGTCGGGACACCGGTCTCGGACCAGACACTCGTCCTCAACTGCCTCCGCGGCCTCAACCCGCGCTTCGCCGACATCACCACCATCGTCACCATGACGCACCCGCTCCCGTCCTTCGGCCAGACTCGGTCACTGCTCACCCTGCGCGAGACGCAGCTCGCCAACAGCACCCAGGTGGCCAACCAGACGGCCCTCTACGGCGCCCACTCCCACGGCGCCGGCTCTTCTCACGGCGGCCCCTCCTACGGCGCCGGCCCCTACCCGGCAACGCTCCTCGCGCCGGCAACTCCTCCGGAGGTGGCAACTCTGGTGGAAACCGGAACGGGAACGGCGGCGGGAACTACTACGGCAAGAAGAAGAAGCAGGGAGTGGGAACTCCGGCGGCTACCGCGGGAACGGCGGCGGCGGCCCCTCCACTGCGGTCGGTCCTTGGGTGTACTTCAACCCCCACACGGCCAAGCCCAGCAGGCGCAGCCGCCTCCAGCGCCACGCCCCACCCCCGAGCCTGGCTTGCTCGGGCGTCCTCCCGCGCAGGCGTTCACCTCGCTTGCCCCTCTCCATGGGCAGGCCTTCGGCACTGATGCTCCGCCGATCCCGGGCTTCGTCAACAACCCCGGCAACCCCGGCACTCCAGCGTGGGACTGCACCGCGCTCATGGCCGCCCTGAACACTGCGGCCACTCCATCGTCCGCGCCTCCGTCAAACAATGGTGAGTGGGTCATGGATTCCGGAGCCACCGCACACATGGTCTCCGACCCCGGTATGTTCCACACTCTTTTTCCTTCATCTCCTTCTTCTCTTGTTACAGTGGGCAATGGTTCCACCTTGCCCATCTCTCACATTGGTCACGCTTCCGCACACAATCTTCTCCTTAAAAATGTCTTGGTTGTTCCTCACCTTGTTAAAAATCTTGTCTCTATTCGTCGTTTCACAACCGATAATGCTTGTTCTATAGAGTTTGACCCGTTTGGTTTTTCTGTCAAGGATCTTCGCACCAAGGCCGTGATCGTTCGGGGCAGTAGCCACGGAGACCTCTACATCCTCCCACCGCAAGCCACCTCCGCTTATGGACTACTCGCCGCACCACCTCCACCGAGCTATGGCACCGCCGTCTAGGTCATCCGGGTCGTGACGCTATGTCGCACCTCCACCAGAAGTCTTTTATCCCATGTAATAAAGCACCCTCGCATGTTTGTCACGCTTGCCAACTTGGCAAACATGTGCGTTTGCCCTTCGCTAGGTCTACCTCGTCAAGTGTCGCTCCGTTTGAGCTCATCCATTGTGATCTATGGACATCACCTGTTTTAAGCAATTCTGGTTTGAAATATTATTTAGTCATTGTTGATGATTTTTCGCATTTTATGTGGACTTTTCCCTGCGTCGTAAGTCCGACACTGCCGACCACCTCATCTCTTTTGTCGCCTATGCACGCACCGAATTCTCCCGCCCCATAGTTGCTATGCAAGCTGACAACGGCATTGAATTCATCAACTCCACCGTCACCACCTTCTTTACCTCGCACGGCATCGTCTTCGTCTCTCTTGTCCCTACACATCCGCCCAAAACGGGAAGGCCGAGCGCGCGATACGCACACTAAACGACGTCACCCGCACGTTCTTATTTCAGTCCTCCATGCCTCCCTCCTATTGGGCGGAAGCTGTCGCCGCAGCCACCCACCTCGTCAACATACGACCTCGCAGCCGATAAAGTTCGCCATCCCGTACACTCGCATGCACAACACGTCTCCGGATTACGGAGCTCTCCGTGTTTTCGGATGCCTCTGCTACCCCAACCAGTCCGCTACTGCGCCCCACAAACTTGCACCACGATATGTTGCGTGCATCTTCCTAGGCTACCCATCCAACCACAAAGGATACCGCTGTCTTGACCTCCGCACTCAACGTGTTATCGTCTCGCGTCACGTCATTTTCGACGAATCGTTGTTCCCCTTTGCTCACGCGCCAACCAGACCGACCGACCTAGCTCCGTCTCTCGATTTTTTACTTGACCTAGCCGCCACTACGACATCTCCTTCCTCGATCGACGTCCCATGCACCATGCACGCTTCTCCGCCACCCGCTATGCCTGGCAGCCCATCCGCTTCGGCCTCCCCCGTCGCTACCCCACCTGGGCCTCCTTCTCCCTACAGCCCATATCGCCCCCCATCTCCGGCCAGCCCAAATGGGCCTCCTTCTGGCTCGCCCACGCGCTCTGTTTCGGCCTCGCCACAGCCCACGCCCGCGCTCGGCTTCTCTCCAGGCAGCGCCTCTCCAGGCAGCGCCTCTCCTCCGGTGATCATCCATCGCCCACCCTCGCCGTCAAACACCCACGCCATGACAACTCGTGCTAAACAAGGTCTCTTCCAACCTATAGATCGTCTCAACCTCACAGCCTCTCATTCCATTCCCTCCCCAATTCCCAAAACATACCGGGGCGCCCTCAATGATCCACATTGGCGCCGCGCCATGCACGATGAGTTTGACGCACTTGTTTCTAATGGGACATGGTCTCTTGTGCCTCGTCCTGCCCGTGCTAATATTGTTTCAGGGAAATGGATCTACAAGCACAAGTTCCACTCGGATGGAAGCCTTGCTCGCTACAAGGCGCGATGGGTGGTTCGCGGTTTCTCTCAACAACAAGGCGTCGATTTCGATGAGACATTCAGCCCCGTCGTCAAGCCCGCTACGATCGCATCGTCCTCAGCATTGCGGTCTCCCGTGCTTGGCCGATCCACCAGCTCGACGTCAAGAATGCCTTCCTCAATGGCACTCTGGACGAGGAGGTCTACTGTCAGCAACCCCCCGGCTTCGTCGACGCTCGCTTCCCCGACCACGTCTGTCGTCTCCACAAGTCCTTGTACGGCCTCAAGCAGGCCCCGAGGGCATGGTACCAGCGGTTCGCCCACTTCACGCATCGCCTCGGCTTCGTTGCGTCGAAGTCTGACGTCTCCCTCTTCATCTACAAGCGCGACCAGGAGGTTGCATACATCCTCCTCTACGTGGACGACATCGTCATCACCGCCTCGACTGACCGGCTCCTTTAGTCTCTCACGCAGCAGCTCCACTCCGAGTTCGCCATGACAGATCTCGGCACTCTATCCTTCTTCCTCGGCATCGCGGTTACTCGGACACCCACAGGCATGGTTCTCTCCCAGCGGCAGTATGCTCTCGAGCTTCTCCAACGCGCCGGTATGACAGATTGCAACCCATGCGCCACCCCCATCGATGTCCGCTGCAAGCTCTCCGCTGACGCTGGTGCCTTGCTCTCTGACCCCACGGAGTACCGCAGCTATGCAGGAGCACTCCAGTATCTGACGCTCACGCGTCCTGACATTGCGCATGCGGTCCAGCAGGCCTGCCTCTATATGCATGCCCCACGAGAGCCTCATCTGAACTTGGTCAAGAGGATTCTCCGCTACATCCAGGGCACCCTGGACTTCAGCATGCATCTCTCGATGTCGCCCACCACCACCCTCACGGCATACTCGGACGCAGATTGGGCTGGGTGCCCCGACACTCGCCGCTCCACCTCTGGATACTGCGTTTACCTCGGCGACAACCTGGTTTCCTGGTCGTCCAAGCGACAGACCACAGTTTCTCGCTCCAGTGCCGAGGCCGAGTACCGCGCGGTTGCTCATGCCGTTGCGGAATGCTGCTGGATTCGTCAGCTTCTCGACGAACTCCACCACTCTCTGACAGTCGCCACGGTGGTTTTCTGCGACAATGTCAGCGCGATCTACATGGCCTCCAACCCGGTTCAGCACCGCCGTACCAAGCACATCGAAATCGACATTCACTTTGTTCGCGAGAAGGTGTCACTTGGTCAGGTCCGGGTTCTACATGTGCCATCCTCTCATCAGTATGCTGACATCATGACAAAAGGTTTATCGTCGCAAATGTTCTCCGAGTTCCGGTCCAATTTGTGCTTGTTTCCTCCGGACGCACAACTTGCGGGGGGATGTTAACGTATACCTTTTGTACGTATATCTTGTATAGGAGTATATCTAGGTTACCTACCGAATATCTCTAGATTGGATTCGGTATTGATCTTGTTGTGATCTTCCTTGATGGCCAAGGCTTGTAACCCTAGATTGTAACACTATATATTGATAACGAGAGATCGCCCCATTGTGTGGCGTTTCCCAAACCCTCTCGTTCTCTCGTCTCCCATTTTCTGCTACCTCTAGAATGCGAAGTGGACTCCGTTCTGTTTTCGCTTTCTGAAACTCTAGGACTGCTGAATGGCAACAGGGAATAGCAAGGAAATCTACCTAAAGCTCTGCAAGTTCAGGTTGACCCTTGACTGCTCCGTAACGCACCGGCCACCTCTTCCCTTCCAGCGGAGATGAACCTCTGGCTAAACGGCGGAATCTCCTGCCAGTCCACTGCTCCCCTCGCCCCCATTTCCTGTGACACGCCAGTACGCCACCAGAGACGCGTCCGCTGCCCCCCCCCCCTGTCTATCACCTCCACGGTGTGGCAGAAGCATGGTGTCAGCCTATCAGGTATGGGTGATAGGCTCCCTCTCGCTTTTTTCTTTTGGTAGCTATAGGATGCAAATTGAACCTCTGCTTGTGCTCTCTGAAACTCTATGCTTGCTGATGCCAACAGTGAATGGCAGCAAAATATGCCCTAAGCTCTACAAGTTCAGGAACTACCGAACTAGGCCATGATTCAATCGATAGGCTAGAATGCAACTGAAGTCACAACTTGCATTGTTCCCGGTTATATATATATATTCTATCGTTTCTTCTTATAATTCATAGTACAACGATTTTTGTTTCAGTTAAATTGTATCTAGACATCACAAAAAGATGTCTCAACCTAGACTAAATTTACATGTATCTATACACTAAATCATGTCTAGATACATACAAATTTGGGCTAGATTGAGACATCCTTTTGTGGACGGAGAGAGTACATGTTAGCACATACTCTCTCCGTTCCAAAATCATGTCTAGATACACTAAATCATGGCTATACACTAAATCATGTCTAGATACATACAAATTTGGGCTAGATTGAGACATCCTTTTGTGGACGGAGAGAGTACATGTTAGCACATACTCTCTCCGTTCCAAAATAGATGACTTCCATTTGTCTAGATATCCGCATGTAGAAAAATAGAAGTCATCTAATTTGGAACAACAAAATGCTTATGGGAACAAGTCGGCCAAAATTGGTTCACTCGAGCAAAAGTATAATATATTCAAAGGTTTGGCACAAAATTGGTAGACGTGCATGCAGTCCAATACATTCCATTGTCATCAACGTCCCAGATCCGCTGACTAGTCAAGTGCAGAACTTTATTCACCGTCACTGTTAACTGGCTGTACATCTGGCCCCACGAAAATGGCACTTAGTTGCTGCTACAGCTAGGAAGAAGACGATGCTTCCTTTCGTTTGTGTGTGTCGGCAACCTCGCCGTCTGAACTCGTTTTCCGGAGGAGTTGAGGATTCGCCTACGACCAAATATGCATGACTGAGCTGAGCCAGTCCACGAGAGCTACACAACAAGCTATACCAGCCAAGTCATTGCTTGTTGGTTCGTCCTGCTCCCTCAGATCTCAACACTTAAGCCTAGGCTCACAAACACAAACGGGCTCCCGAGTCCCGACCCATGGTCCCGATGGTGGTCAGCGCTTCAGTTGGCGTTTTGGGTCCTCTGGTGGTGAAGCTGGCCGGACTGCTCGCCGGCGAGTATGGCCGCCTCAAAGGTGTTCGCTGTGAGATCCTCGCCCTCAACCTTGAGCTATCCAGCATGCACGCTGCGGTGCAAAAGTACGCGACGCTAGAAGATCCAGATGTCCAAGTCAAGCAATGGATCTCGATGGTAAGGGAGTTGGCCTACGATATCGAGGATTCTATTGACAAGTTCATTCACCGGCTCGGCAACCGTGGCCGTCACGGTGGCTTCAAGGAGTTCTTCCGCAAGACAGCTCGCTGTCTGAAGACACTTGGAGCTCGGCGTGGGATCGCCGGCCAGATCGACGAACTCAAGGCACGCATCAAGCAGGTGAAAGAGCTAAAAAACAGTTACAGGTTGGATGATGCTACTTGTAGCACCACTAGCCATGCCGTGGATCCCCGGTTGCATGCGCTTTTTGCTGAGGAGGCACGTCTTGTGGGTGTGGACGGTCCAAGGGATGATCTTGCCAAGTGGATGGTGGAAGAAAACAATTCGTTCAAACAATGCAAGGTGTTGTCTATTGTTGGGTTTGGTGGATTGGGAAAGACAACACTGGCAAACGAGGTATATCGCAAGATTGAAGGTGAGTTCCATTGTCGGGCTTTTGTATCAGTCTCGCAAAAACCAGACATAAAGAACATTATCAAGGATGTGATTTCTCAAGTGTCAAGCCAAGATGGATCGACAACAGATACCAGTGCTTGGGATGAAAAAAATGCATTGCAAAGCTAAGAGAATTACTACAAGATAAAAGGTAATGTCCACATATGTCATGCATAGTTCCAATTTTTCTGGTTATTTAGTGTTAATTGTATTATTATCATTTCAAACAAAGGAAAACAACATGATCAAGTGCGCCTTGCCCAATTCAGGGAATCCTAACCACCCACACTAGAAAATACCGTGTACCCAGTTAAAAGATGCTCACACCATAAAATATATTTTAAGGTGAAAATATTTGTAGCCATAACTTTTCTGTATTATTCGCTTGATTGCTTCATTACTCAAGCTACTCAAAATGTTCTCTCCAACATTTAAAAAAACATGTGCCAAGGTATGTTATATATTGTACTATACCTATCCATATCATGTTAGTCTTTTCTGTGAACTGTATAATTTGTACATGCAAACTCAGCAATATGGACCACACAGTTCACCACGGTATATATGTGCGTGCGTGCGTGCGTGTGTGTGATACATGCATATGTGTATTTTTGAGCTTAGGCTTCTTGGTGAACTCGGATATGTGCATGCAGCACAACTGGAACGATATGTTACTATATCAGCTCTTATTTTCATTCATGTTGAATTAGCACTAATTTGTAAAATATGTTTACAAATCACAAAGAAAAATCCGCCAAACAAAGAATTTAAATGTGATATTCCAATAAATAGAGATGAGTTCCAGTAGATAAAATTTCAAAAAATAGTGGGGAAATGTACATATGTACATTAAAAATGCACATGAGAACAAATGCAATAACGGTAAACATATAATTAACTAGTTAACTACCTCAACCATATGTAATGTTGGAGTTTCATGGCATGTTGATTTCTTCTTTTAATTTCATATAGACTGAAATAGGCATCCTAAAAGTGTCTTCATGTATTAAAGCAAAAAATCCAAATAAAATGTTTATGTGTAATCGAGTAACCAGAATTGAGTTCTGGTCATAGTTAAAATTTCAGTGAAGTAGACATGCTATATGTCAATGGAGACATAACAATAAGCATGACATAGTCACTAACTACTCCAAATAAGTGTATGTAGCATATGCAATGTTGCAGTTTCATCAAACCAAAAACAATGTTGGAGGTTCATGTCAAGTTTGACTGTTCAAGCTTAATTTCTTATCATAATTGACTGAAATCATTTGTTAATTTTGTAGGTATTTTGTGATCATTGATGATGTCTGGTCTACGCAAGCATGGACCACTATAAAGTGTGCTTTTCCAGAGAATAATTATTCTAGCAGAATTATAGCTACTACACGCATCATTGACGTTGCAAAGTCATGTTGTCCGTGTTTCGATGACCGCGTGTATGAAATGGAAGCCCTAAGTGATCTTCACTCTAGAAGATTGTTTTTCAGAAGAATATTTGGCTCTAATGACCATTGTCCTGATAATTTGAAAGAGGTTTCAGGTGAAATTCTAAAAAAGTGTGGAGGCCTACCATTGGCAATATCAGTATATCTAGTTTGTTGGCAAACAGATCAGCTCTCAAGGATGAGTGGGAGAAGGTTAAAAGGTCAATTTGTTATGCACTGGAAAATAACAAGAGTCTTGAGGGAATGAATAGCATATATCCTTAGCTACAATGATCTTCCTTGTAATCTCAAGACATGTCTATTGTATTTGAGTGTATTCCCCGAGGATTATGTGATTGACAGAGAGAGATTAGTGAGGCGATGGATAGCAGAAGGATTTATCTCCGAAGAGCGTGGACATAGCCAACAAGAGGTTGCCGAGAACTATTTTTATGAGCTTATCAACAAAAGTATGGTCCAACCAGTGGGCATTGGGTACGATGGTAAGGTTCGTGCTTGCAGAGTCCATGACATGATGCTTCAAATTATTGTTTCAAAATCGGCTGAAGATAATTTTATCACGTGGTAGGTGGAGGCCAAATGAATTTGACAAATCGTCATGGTTTTATTCGGAGACTATCAGTCCAGCGCATTGATCGAGAGTTGGCATCTGCGTTGGCAAACGGAGACTTAACCCATGTTCGATCTCTAACGGTAACATCAGGTTCCATGAAACACTTTCCTGGTCTTGGTGAATTTGAAGCTTTGCGTATATTGGATTTTGAAGGTTGTGAGGGTTTGGAGGAGTATGATATGAGCAATATAGACAAACTATTCCAACTAAAGTTTGTCAGTCTTAGGGGCACCGACATATCAAAGCTACCAACAAAGATTGGGATGTTACATGATCTAAATACCCTTGATGTTAGGGGGACAACATAAGAGAGTTGCCAGCGGGAATTGTTCAGCTCACTAAACTGCAATATCTACTCACTGGAGAACGTTGTAAGGTACCACACGGGATTGGTAATATGAGGAGCTTACGGGTGATCTCTACACCTTTTGATATTACCAAGAGTTCATTGGATGGACTGGAGGAGCTCGGGAACCTGACCAGATTGAACGGACTCTGTTTATGGACAGACGGTGGAGATGGACATAAGAGGCATGAGGAGATACTACTCTCCTCACTATGCAAGCTTAATAGCTGCAAACTCCAGTGTTTATTTATAGGTGGGGGTGACGGTTTGCTCAACTTCATAGATTCTTGGTCCCCTCCGCCATCTTTTCTTCAAATATTTTATATGTTCGGCGACATCTTTTTGCCAAGCGTGCCAAAGTGGATTTCTGCGGGACTCACGAGCCTTACACATCTGGACATGAATTTAATTGAATTAAGGGAGGGGGATATGCACACTCTTGGTGAGCTCCCATCGTTACTTATTCTAGAACTAAGCATGAATACGGGACCAAAAGAAAAGCTCACCGTAATTGGATTTCCATGTCTGAAGAAGTTTAAACTCCTCAGTGTAGATGGGGCATATATAACGTTCACGAAAGGGGGTACGCCGAAGCTTGACAAGGTTAAGCTGCCATTTGCCGTGTCAATGACTAGAACGCATGGCTTCTATTTAGGAATTGAGCATCTCCCGTGTCTCAAAAAAATAGATGTATGGCTCTGCAACGAAGGTGGCACAAATTCGGAATCCAAGGCTACAGCCGCTGCGATCAGGAACGAAGCAGGTGTCCATCCCAACCATCCTAAAGTCACTATTTTGTTCGAGCCGCATAACGAGGACAATGAAGAAGCCGGTAATAATGAAGAGCAGGAGAATTAAAATGGTCATGCGAATAAAATGGCCCTCAACTACAAGAGGTACTCAGTAAAAACATCACTCCGCTGTTTAATCCTTCAAATTAAATATAACTCTTTTGTCCATAATTGCTGAATGCTTCTCAAATTCACATGTTTAACTGATCCAGGATGATGTGTGGCTGGCTAGCTAGCTTGCTTGGAATTGTTGTCTTACTTCCAGATAAGAAGATGGAAAACTGAAGCTGAAACAGGGTCACCTCCAAACAGAGTGGGGCTTCAGGTTCTACTTAATTTCTATACACATTGTGTTTGATTCTTTCTGTTGTTTACCACTGGTGATTAAGACTGAATCAATGATTGCACTGGGATACAGTGGGTTTTATTTTTCTGAAAGACTTGTACAGTGTGTCGGTTATTTGTTATTGTAATCTCTATTTGCATTCGGGATTATTTCTTCTGAATACTTCCTGATGATGGAAATGTAATGTTGATTCAGACTATTTTTGCTTGGTACTGTTGATTGTGGATTGCATTGGGATGCAGCCGGATGGCTTTTGTTGCTTCTTAAAAACAAATATGCCTGAATATTCCTACTGTGATCACTTGTATCTGTCCTGTAACAGTAAGCGACAGAAGCATGCTCCTGCTGTATCATACAGTACTAGGCAACCCGACGCGGCGACACGCCGCGCCCTTTGGGTTAACCCGTCGGCAAAAAATCATTGTTCATATACTGCTTGGAAAATGCCGGTGGAAGTTACCGCCAAAAAATTTGTGTAATAATTATTCAGAAACGACCACCGTTGCGAATCATGATTGTTTATATAGAGCTGGGAAAATGCTAGTGAAAATTACTGTCGAAAAATTTGCAGAATAGTTAATCGGAAACGACCACCATTGGGAATATACGGTCAAGACCAAAGAGTTGTGTTGAGTAACTACCGTCAAAGAACGATGACGAAGGATTGTTGTTGAGTTGCAACCTCTGAGAAAGGAAATTGTTGCCTAAAAATTACCGTTAAAGAAACCGATAAATTAATGTTCAATATACCATGGAGAAATACGTCCAAACAAAATAACAGTGCGACCGATTCACGATAAAAATAACATTTCGACTGATACAAATAGATATCTAATGTATTCTCCATGTCAATTAGGCTTGTACATATTGCAATCGCTGAGAAAGGAAATTGTTGCCTAAAAATTACCGTTAAAGAAACCGATAAATTAATGTTCAATATACCATGGAGAAATACGTCAAAAAAAATAACAATGCTACCGATTCACGATAAAAATAACATTTCGACTGATACAAATAGATATCTAACGTATTCTCCATGTCAATTAGGCTTCTACATATGTCAATGCAAGCCCATTTCACTACAAAATTCAGCATTGAACCTTTTTTCTTCCATGCGAAACCAGCGGTAATAAGAGGTGTTTTCAGAGGTCAATTTCACAGATCATTTATAACACTTTGAATTGATATTGTTTTTTTCAATAAATCCACTGAGGCCATACAAATATTCATCTACTTCTAGTGCATGAAAAAAAAAAGACTCCACTTAGCTACGTCTAATTGACACATAGCTGGTTTAAATATAAAACGTCAAGAGATATATATCTGACACATCACAACGACAGTGGCAGAGCAAAGTCAAATCTGAATCAAGTTGAAATATGGATGTCAACGTTGACCTACATTAGTTTAACATTACATGGAATAAAGATGCATACATGCTTAGAAGATTATATGCATTAAAATTATTTAAAGTTGTTTAATCATGCATGGAAATGTGTTAGGTGTGAAGATTTCATTTTTCTGCAATTTTTGGTATATTATTTGTATTTTCTGAATTATGGTTTGAAAGATATGAATTTTACAATTTTCTGCATTTTCTGTAAAAAAAATTAAAAGCTGACAGCCGGGACCCACTTGGCAGGTTGTTTTATTTTTTAAAATCATTTTTGGAAATGAGAAAAATCTGCTGAGCGGGGCCCACACGTCAGTGTGTGTGGCACGCACGACGGCAGCCACCGCCAGCTCTGCGGAGCTCCGGCGAGCAAGCTCAGCTCGCTGCAGGACGCGTGCGAGGCTGGGGCCGCGCGTATCCGCGGGAGGAGGCTGCGAGAAAGCCGGTGGCGGCGGAGCTGGACCATTTGGTCACCGGAGTCGCCGGCGACGACCAAAACGACGGCGGCGGACGGCAAGCACGGCCACGGCGAAGGAGGGCACGGGGAGGACGGGGAAGAGGTCCAGCCGGACCAGCGTCTCACCAGGAGCACGATGGAGAGGTTGGGGAAGCGAGGCGAGGTCGGGGCGGAGCGAATCGAGCTTGACGGGGCGGCGGACGGAGTTGGGGAAGGAGAGCACGGCGGCGGCGATTTCGGGAGTCCCAGCACGCGATACTCGCGGAGGATGGAGAGGAGGAGACGACGGAGCTCGTCGTATGCTTGGATTCGTCGAGGGAGGAGCGGAGCGGCGGCGCGGCGCGTCGGCGGCGGCGGCGACTTCGGGCGTCGCGCGCAAGAGAGAAGGAGAGGGAGGGGGATTCGTGGGCATTTTTGCAGCGACGACCCAGTTTTTTTCAAAAAAATGCAAATAAGTCCTCCGTAGCGAGAAAGTGTGGGCTGCGGGCAATGTTTCGATTTGCGAGGTTTTTTTTTGAAAAAAGGCACGGTGACCGGCTGGCGACCGGGCGACGTGGCGCGCAACAATTGGTAGAAAATCGTGGTGAACAGTACCTTCCGTTTTGGAGGCGACGTGGCCAGATCTGGACCATCGATCGCGGCGATCGGACGGCTAGCAAACGCGCGCAACGTGGACCGCGGGAGGGGCTGTGGTTCTTACCAGCTTTTATATATTGATCTAGATCTATGCATGCACGATTGCTTTCTCTCTTGGACATGGCATTTCGTCGAGCTCCTAGCAGTCACAAAATACCCCGGGTTAATCCTGGATTATAAAAAAAGAAGCATGCATCACTAAAATACCTTGAGCCTGGAGATGACATGGGCAATGGTTTGGTCGTAGAAGGGTATCGTGAATTGGTGAGAGCCACAGCGAGAGATGGAGCATCATATGGGTTCGGTGGAGGGTTCTGATATTGACAAACACAGAAGGTTCCCAATTCAGAAAAGTCCTGCCTGTCCCTTCGCTGGAGCCATCAAAATTCACCAGGAGTCATAGATGTACGCGTCCAGCATGCAAATCCAAGCCCCAAAAATTCATTTGCCATTCGACTCGAGCAAATAAGGCAAACAGAAGAAGATGACATTAGGGAGACTCACATCTTGCCGGCCATGGGAACAAGCAGGAAAAGCCTCCGCCATCCCTTCTTCATCTTCCACATCTCGGCTCCTAGGTTCCTTTCCGCGTTCGGACGAACTGACGACGACGTCAAGCTCGAGGTGTACCTGCTCGTGGCGGACTTGCTCTTCATATGGAGAGGCGACGGGGAAGAGTGCCTCCTGTGACTCTGGCCCGCGGCTCTCGGTGGTCCGTGGTCGTTGGGATTTGAACACAGCAAGGAGCTCCCACGACCTCGCGGGCGGTTTGGAAGAAACTGCTGCCTGGCGATGTGGTGGGCGGTGGGCTTGTGCCTGAATTGCTTAACAACAAGAGATCTATGATTTCAGGAGGAAATTCAGTGATTTTTTCTCGTGCCTGACAGGAGAGAGAGAGATTGTTCAGCACGGTGGCATTTTTAATGCAATTAGTGGAAAGTGTGGCACCGGGCTGATTTCGCAATTGCAGGGCGGATAGTTGATATGGATAAGGTTTGTTACTTGCGTGCATACGTGGGTGAGAAAAGAAAGGGATAGTAGTTGCGGTGGCATGTTTTTGTAATTAGTTACACCAACAACGTTCTCTGATTTAACAGTAAAGATTCTCTGCTTTAATAGTAAAGATAACCAAAACGCTTCGCTTCGTTCAGCTCTCCAAATTTCCCAGAGATCAGACCAGCCAGCCGATTCATGCCCTGGGGAAAATATATATTTGATATAAACTAGCACATCTGCTCGTGTGTTGCTACGGCTGTCCATGCGTTGCATGATTTGATTTAGTTATTGACATGTCGTATTCTTGTGTAGCAGTTGTTGCGTAAAATATTTGAGCCCAAAATTGATCGACCCACGTAGCCCTGGCTTCAGTTCACACATTCTCTCCTTTAGGCTTTAACATAGCACGGGACGTAAATATCCGAAAGACGGTGGCCGCATGATAGGTGAAAATTTCATTATTCAAAAACATACATTTATTGAAGCCCGATTTGTATAGCTAAACATGTATATTCTCATACATCATAAAAATAAATATACAATACATTTATCTCGAAATATTGATGTACGTGAAAATTTTCGTGCGGCATACCCTATAGTAAAATCCTGGGTCCGCCACTGGCCGAGTGTACTTGATATCTGTTTGGTATTAATATATTATATTTGGCTCCTTAGACCGGTTTCAGGTTTTTTATGCTTGGATTAGAAATGGGTTTGACGTGTCCTGGGCTTCGAACAAGTGTGAGTACCAGGTGAATACAACCTCCTGTGTACACCGGGGAGACGAGCTGTTCTCGTTCATTTTCGGCAAAGCTACAGGGATGCATGCATATGTTCCTCTGTTCAGTGGACGGCGGCAAAATTTACGGCAAGTCTGCGTGGTTAACCTCATTGACCTCAAGAACTCGCTAAGAGATATAATCGAACATAGCAAGATGTTAATCGTGGAGCAGATTTTGCCGGCCTTTCCATGTCAGATTTCAGAGTTCCCCTGCAAATACCTCGGGCTGCCTTTATCTCCTAGAGCACTGCAGAAATTGGACTGGCAGCCGTTGCTTGACGAATTGGCAAAACGATTAGCGACATGGAGGACTGCAATGCTCACCGAGGGAGGACAACTGGTGCTCATCACCTCTGTCCTCATGACGATGTCGATTTACCACATGCTCTCGTTGGATCTTCCACCGTGGGTAATCAAGCAAATCAATAAGATCTGCCGCTGTTTCTTTTGGCGGGGCACTGACGATGTCAAGGGTGGACACTGGAAGGTCGCTTGGGACCAAGTCTGCAGACCGAAAGCTCTCGGCGGGATGGGAATTCACAACCTGCGCATGCTGAATGACGCTCTTCGCATTAGGTGGCGTTGGATGGAAAAGAATGGGCCGCTTAGATCCTGGAACAGCCTTCAGTTCTCTCTTTCACCCACAGCAGAATCCATGTTCTATGCCGCTACGGCGTGCACAGTCAGAAATGGGGAACTAACGCTATTCTGGTACGATGGCTGGCTAGGAGGCTGCAGTGCCCATTCGATTGCTCCGGACCTTCTGGAGTTTGTCAAACCTGCCAGCGCCCTCCAGATGACCGTAGCACAAGCACTTCAGAACGACTGCTGGATCACCAAGATCACCGGCTCATTATCCGTGCCTGCAATTGTTCAGTTCATCAAGTTATGGCAAGCAGTCAGGTTAGCAGCACCTCTGTCGACAGAAACAGATAGCTTCAGATGGAAACTCACCACCGGTGGCAGCTACACGTCACGATCTGCATATCTGGCATACTTTCAAGGATCTATAGAGGCTGACTACGCTAGCAATCTTTGGAGCAGTTGGGCACCTCTAAAAGAAAAGCTCTTCATGTGGCTTGCATTACGCAACAGATGCTGGTCGGGCGACAGGCTGCGCAGGAAGGGTTTACCTGGCCCGTCGGTTTGCCTGCTGTGCGATCAACTGCCGGAAACCATGGAGCATTTGCTGGTGCAATGCCCTACAACGAGGTCCATTTGGTTCGACGTCCTTTCGGCTAAGGGGCTAGGTCGGTTCACACCAACTTCCTCAAGCAGTTTGAGGGACTGGTGGTGTTCCCTGGGTAGCTGCCGTCCGAAGCAGAGAAGGTTGCAGCTCACCACGCTCGTCATTGCTTGCTGTCGGCGCCTTTGGCTCGAAAGAAATGATAGGAACTTCGAAAGGAGACAGGCTAGCAACAGTGTAATAGTTAGGTTGATCATTCATGAGTTCGACTTGTGGATGCAGGCGAAAACAGGTGCGGGTAGTGCCGAGGAGTAGGCTTTGTAGAAGCTGGCTGGCTGGTTCCTGCCAGCGTGGCGTGTGTGTTACTGTGTGCCAAAACATTGTAACACTCTTTCTCTCTTAATGTCATGACATGCAGTCTCTGCATGTTCTTGAAAAAGAAAAAAAGATGTTAATCTCTGTCTTACTGCCACCATATCATACAATAATCCGTAAGAACTGGAATAATGTCTTCCATTCTGATCCAATAGGGTGGATCAATCATGCATAGTGCCAATTATAACGTCTGAACTAAAATAGTGATAACTAATAACCAAAACGTTTCAGCAGCCACTGCCAACCGGAGGTCACGTAGCTTCAGAACTGACCTATCTACCTGATGCATTACTTCTCCTACCTGCAATAAGTGAAAAGAAAATTTAGTGTGTCACAGCTTAATTAACTTGGTCTACCGAGATATACAGCTTAATTGACATAACCTGCTAAGTTAACCCTGCTTTGTCATTCCTCATTTTCGTCTCGCAGATGCAATTGCTGTAGCCCTTCATTCACGCCACCGTTAGTCTCCTTTGCAGAACCTTCAACGAACAGAGCATAGCATATTAGCCAAGGCATACCTACAAGCCTTCAGGCCATTTTAATCATGTAATTCTTTATGGGCTACAGCCATTGGACATATCGAAAACCTTGGACGTACTTAGGACTAATACATGATCGTTATGCTTATTCATGACACTGTACCTCTGTCACACCAATGGAAACTGAAGGAACAAAAACAGAAGCGAAGGAGCTGGAACAAGCATTCAGATAACTATACAGGAAACAAAAGGATACTAGAGATGAAGAAACCAAATTCTCAGTCATGCAATCTAGTGACAGTTCCAATTCAAAAGAGTAGCTCCCCTAAAAAAGTCAATAGGAAATTTGAAAATAGACATAGTGCAGAGCTACAGAGAGTCTTTAGGGACATAACGTGTGTGTTCAAGGGACTGAATGATGCCCATGAATGTGAAAACCTTGGCAATTCACTTTAATACTCTGTTCGGTTTCGAAAAAAAAAAAAAACTTTAATACTCTGTTTATTTCTAACAGCTGACACTATGCATATTTTCTCAGACCATTTCAAGTCTTAAAAATAACAAGTGATCATTATTATTCATAGTACCACGATGTACAAAAGAAAGCTATGTTTCAAACAGCCAAACAATTGTGTATAGATTCCTGCAGACAGTACATGTCAGAATTCTGCATTTCTATGTTGAAGTAGTAACAGAGAGTATCTTTAGAAAGATAAAGAAACACTACTTCAATGTTGGTCCTGCATCTTGACTCAACAGGAGCCACATGAAACCGATTACCCATGGAAGGGCCTTATACAGAGTAATTCTTTGCGAAGAAAGTATTGGTAAAGTTATATCAATAAGATACTAACAGGAGGAAACCCATCCAACAACAGACCAACCATTTAGCAACATGCATGTACTCCTAAAAAATCATTATAAACTGGGAACATTTGGGCAGTAAAAGCACTACACAGATATAGCCTAGCAGACTAGCAGTACTATCTACAAAGAACTAAATGACTGTTTCTATCATGCACTGAAGTTGTGTACAATATCCAGTTCATTTTTTAAGAGATACAGGAAAAAGGAAAAAAAATATATGGCAGGTAATCAACTTATAAATTCGACCCATATCAAGAATATAAACTTCAATTGAGGGCTAAACTGTATATTGGTCTGATTCAGAAATTTTCGGTGGAATATTTGATTGGCATTAGATGCAGGATTAGTAATAAACTATAAATCTCACACAGCTAGCTAGGATCAAAACATGTTCCATACTTCCATGTACACACTGAAACACAAGTGGTTTACTCTACAAGCCTCATTTTTTAACACAAGCACTACATGCAGAATCAATAAACACAAGCTAAACTAAAACAAATAATGTTTTGCATCTTTCTCTGCCGGAACTGAAATGTTAGACTAATTAAGCACATCACAATCACAATGCTACACACAAACACTCCACAACATTTCCAATCACTAACTAGTAGACAAATCACTAACCAGTAGACAGTAGTATGTATGTTCAAAGAGGGTCGAAATTCAGTTACAATCACCTGAGCAGAGAGCCGGTGGCAGCTGCCAAGCGTGAACGAAGCGGCTGGCGACGTTTTCGATGGGCGGATGGACCAGCTCGTAGACCTCGCACTCCACGACCTTGCGAGCACGCACGTCGACACCGAGCAGGTGCCCGTCGAGGAAGAAGTAGACCACTTCGGGGTTGGTTGGATGGATGAGTGCGAGCACGGGGATCTTCCTCGGCAGACCAGTCGCCTTGTAGCTCGGGTCGTTGCAGATCTCCGCGAAGGTGGCCTCGTACTCCAGTGTCCACGACGCCTCCGGATGGTAGTCGGCGAGGGTCCAGACGCTGATCTGCGCGGCCCCGTTGCGGCTGTTGCGGTTCCTGTAAATGTCGACGAACCGCAGCTTGCCGGCACTGACGCCGACGCAGCGGTACTTGTCGAGCAGGCCCCAGGCCTCCTTGTACTTGAGCGCCTTGCCCTCCGGGAGGTGGACGGCGGTGATCACCGGCGCGTCGGCGAAGGGGTCGCAGGTGAGGAGGCACAACGAGAGGTCGATCCACCAGAGCCGCCCGGAGCAGGAGAGGACGCCGGTGGCGTAGAACAGGCTGCGGGGCCCAAGTGGGTTGGCGACGCTCTCCCTGACCCACTCGCCGACCTGCGACGAGAAACGCAGGAGTTCGGCCTTGTCGCTGCCATAGACGGGCCGCAGCTCGGCCACCATGAAGCCGTGAGGGGACGCGATGAGGCCGAGGTGGCCCTGGTTGGAGATGAGCTCGGGCCTGGGGAGCGGGAGCGCGGAGGCGGTGACGTCGAGGATGAAGTAGCCGGCGAGAAACGGGCGCCAGGAGCACTGCTGGAGGTCGGGGGTGTCGATGATGGTGGGGCCCGTGGCGGGGCCCTGGTCGGCGTGGAGGAGGAGGAGGCCGGAGGGGTCGACGGCGACTACGGAGGGGAAGTGCTTGGAGGTGGTGGGTTCCGGGTAGATTCGCGGCGGGATGTTGAGGAGCGCGACGCGCGGCGGCGCCTGCAGCGCGAGGGAGAAGTCGGCGGCGCCCGGAGGGAGCTCGGCGTCGGCGGCGGCGGCCGACAGTACCCGCGGCACGCGGCCCAGGATGACCCACGACGGCGACGCGGCGGAGGCCATCTCGACCGGCTTGGGCGGTGTGTGCGCTCGAGCCTACAGGCCGCCTGCGCGTGCGCTCGTGGCGACGGCGAGCACCCCGGACCGATAGGCAAGTGGCGACGGGGGTTAGGGTATGCTGGCCGGCCACGCGAAGCAAGCGACGGAGTGGACCGGAAATTGTGCGACTGGGTCATGTTCGTGTCATTTCAAAAGCCAGGAGCAGTGCAGCCTTTGGAACGTGCAGAGTTTCAAAAGTTTGACTGCATTCAAATTTCGAAAGTAGCCACCCTTTTCGGTTTGTCGGCTTGTGGCATCACCAAAGCATGAACTATTTGTTTCGGGCTATTACTTTTTAAATAATACATTTTTTAATTAAATTCGAGAAATAATAGGCGTTTCCAAAGTTTTTCAAAAATAATACAGCCTCGTTTGCACCATAGACCATAGACGATAGGTACCTGTCGTCCACGCCGTGGACGACCAGGTCGGTCGTCCGCAGCAGGCCTGACAGGACCTGGTCGTCTGCAGCGTAGACGAGCAGGCCGTAGATGACGGGACCTGGTCGTCCGCGCCACAGACGAGACCTTGTGGTCTGCAGGGAGTGCGACTGCTGCATGCCCCACTGGATTTTCTCACCAACGTCCTTTTTCCGCCATTTCTTCTCCCGCCACCATTGCTCCTGACTTTTTTCGCCCTCCATTGTATCTCCCGCCATCGTTTCTCCCACCTTTTTCTCCCGCCACAGTCGTTCCCGCCCTTTTTTCCCGCCTGCCTTGCTCCCACCTGTTTCTCCCGCCAATTCTTCTCTTCTCGTCCTATAAGAACTCCACCTCACTGAGGTGGGTAAGCATTCGAGTCCATTCACTCAAACAAGTCGGGCTTTCCTTTAGATCGTAGTTTCCATCCTAAAATGTCTGAACGCCTTTTGTGGTGTGCAGCCGACTTCAAGGTAGGCAATAAGATAGTGTCATGGGAGGAACTTCTTAGTTATCCACCTCATCTCGGTGAGCTTTCTGCGATGCTACATAGGCATGGGTGGCCATCGAGGACTTGGAAGGAAATACGGGAAGAACTTTTCAGGTTGCATTCTAGGTAGAAGAAGAAGCCGCCAACATACATGACTGAAGCATATATGAGGTACGTAGAAAGCCATCCTTATTTCTGGGTCAAGGAGAGCGACGATGAAGACGATATCTTCATAGCCATGCACCCTTCCTGAACAGTTTGGTCTTACTTGACACCTAGCTTGGTTCTGAAAACCCTCGACGTCGATATTGCCCACTTAATGATTGCGTCCTGCAAATGTTGCTTGTCGGGATAGAGAGCACCAATGGCAATGTTGTTCTCGTGATAGTGTCACGCAGAATCATGACTGTCGTTCATGGTCATTGCAGAATAGAAGTCATGATTCCATGATGCAGAATTAGGCACCTCTTGTTCGTCATCCGACTCATCGGAATCATCGGCGTAACCACTATCACCATAAGTATCTTCCTCTTCCATCTAGTTCTGCATACGCCCAAACCGATCGTCTGCATCTACCTCGCCAGTATAATCATGTCCTCCATCTGCCTGACTGGTCCGGCCTGTATCATGTCCTCCATCTGCCTGACTGCTCTGGCCTGAATCGTAACCAGCACCTTCAACGGCGTGCTCCCTCCGGTTCAATCAAGTTAATCTCTGCAGCGTCGGGAGGAAGAAGACCCGGACAATTTGGAAATTGGGTCAACTACGTTGGGTGCACTGGCCAAAAAAAGTCCGGACATGGGCCGTACACTATCTATTTGGCGACCTAAACGGACACAAAACGGACGGAAAATGGGTCGTGCGTTGGAGTTGCCCTTAGACTGGGTTTCAGCTGGGATTGAGAACTGTGCTTAACTTGGCATGGGCTTCGAACAAGTGTACTTTATTCCTGATAGAGTAACTGATTATTTGTGGACTTTATTTCCGAAAAAAAGTACAATGATCTTTGTTATGCTGAAGAAGACTAAATTATCGTAGAAATTATTTCAGTATTACTGTTTTAAAAATGTACGAATCTAACTATTTCAACCTTAATTTATCCTGCTGAGTCTGATACTATACTGCTATGTGGAAACTGCATTCCAGACCAGGCATCATGTGCACACGGCACTACAGGGGGAGACGAGCTGTTCTCGTGCATTTTCGTCAATGCTACAGGAATGCATGCATATGTTCCTCTGTTCAGTGGACAGCGGCAAAATTTACGGCAATTCTGCGTGGTTAACCTCATTGACGTCAAGAACTCGCTAAGAGATATAATCGAACATAGCAAGATGTTAATCTCTGTCTTACTGCCACCATACCAAACAATAATCCGTAAGAACTGGAATAATGTCTTCCGTTCTGAGCCAAGAGGGTGGATCAATCATGCATAGTGCCAATTATAACGCCTGAACTAAAATAGTGATAACCAAAACGTTTCAGCAGCCACTGCCTGCAATCACAACTGACCTATCTACCTGATGCATTTTACTTCCCCTACCTGCAATCATAGAAAAAAAAATAGTGAGTCACAGCTTAATTAACTTGGTCTACGGAGATATACACATTGATTAACGTAACCTGCTTAGTTAATTCCTGCTTGTAATTCCTCATTTTCGTCTCGCAGATGCAGTTGCTGCAGCTCTTCGTTCACGGCATTGTCAGCCTCCTTTGCAGAACCTTCAACGAACAGAGCATATCATATTAGCCAAGGCATACCTACAAGCCTTCAGGCCATTTTAATCATCAAATTCTTTTATGGGCTACAGCCACTGGACAAATATGACATCTTGGACGTACTTAGGACTAATACCTGATCATTATGCCTATTCATGACAATGTACCTCTGTCACACAAATGGAAACTGGAGGAACAAAAACAGAAGCGAAGGAGCAGAAACAAGCATTCAGATAACTATACAGAAAACAAAAGGATACTAGATATGAAGAAACCAAATTCTCAGTCATGCAATCTAGTGACAATTCCAATTCAAAAGAGTGGCGCCCCTAAAAAAGTCAATAGGAAATTTGCAAATATACATAGTGCAGAGCTAGAGAGAGTCTTTAGGGACATAATGCGTGTGTTCAAGGGACTGAATGATGCCTACCAATGTGATAACCTTGGCAATGCACTTTAGTTCTCTGTTTATTTCTAACAGCTGACACTATGCGTATTTTCTCAGTCCATTTCAAGTCTTAAAAATAACAAGTGATCATTATTATTCATAGTACCACACTACCACTATGTACAAGAGAAAGCTATGTTTCAAAAAGCCAAACACTTGTGTACAGATTCCTGCAGACAGTATCTCTCAGAAATCTGCATTTATATGTTGAAGTAGTAACAGAGACTATCTTTAGAAACATAAAGATAAACTTCATCAATGTTGGTCCTGCATCTTGACCCAACAGGAGCCACATGAAACCCATGGAAGGGCCTTATACAGAGTAATTCTTTGCGAAGAAATTATTGGCAAAGTTATCTCAATAAGATACTCATTGGAGGAAACCCATACAACAACAAGCCAACCATTTAGGAACATGCATGTACTCCTTAAAAAACATTATAAACTGAGAACATTTGGGCAGTAAAAGCACTACACAGCCATAGCTTAGCAGACTAGTAGTACTATCCATAAAGAAATAAATATCAACTTCATTTTTAACAGATACTCATATAAAGCATATAAACTTCAATTGAGGCCTAAACTATATAATGGACATATGATTAGGAATTTTTCAGTGGAATATTTGATTTGATTTGAATTATATCTGCAAGATTAGTAATAAACTATAAATATCACACAGCTACCTGCGACCAGACCATGTTCCATGTACACGCTGAAACACAAGTGGTTTACTCTACAAGCCTCATTTTTAAACACAGGCACTACATGCAGCATCAATAAACACAAGCTTAACTAAAACAAATAATTTTTTGCCTCTGTTTTCTGCCGGAACTGAAATGTTAGACTAATTAGGCACATAACAATCACAATGCTACACACAAACACTCCATAACATTTCCAATCACTAACCAGTAGTATGTATGTTCAAATAGTGGGGAAATGCAGTTACAATCACCTGAGCAGAGAGCCGGTGGCAGCTGCCAAGCGTGTACGAAGCGGCTGGCGACGTGTTCGATGGGCGGATGGACCAGCTCGTAGACCTCGCACTCCACGACCTTGCGAGCACGCACGTCGACGCCGAGCAGGTGCCCGTCGAGGAAGAAGTAGACCACGTCGGGGTTGGTGGGATGGATGAGCGCGAGCACGGGGATCTTCCTAGGCAGACCAGTCGCCTTGTAGCTCGGGTCGTTGCAGATCTCGGCGAAGGTGGCCTCGTACTCCAGCGTCCACGACGCCTCCGGATGGTAGTCGGCGAGGGTCCAGACACTGATCTGCGCGGCCCCGTTGCGGCTGTTGCGGTTCCGGTACATGTCGACAAACCGCAGCTTGCCGGCACTGACGCCGACGCAGCGGTACTTGTCGAGCAGACCCCTGGCCTCCTTGTACTTGAGGGCCTTGCCCTCCGGGAGGTGGACGGCGGTGATCACCGGCGCGTCGGCGAAGGGGTCGCAGGTGAGGAAGCCGAAGGAGAGGTCAATCCACCATAGCCGCCCAGAGCATGAGAGAACGCGGACGGGGCGGAACGGGGATCTGGGCGGAAGTGGGCATGCGACGCTCTCGCTGACCCACTCACCGACCTGCGACGAGAAGCGCAGGAGTTCGGCCTTGTCGCTGCCAAAGACCGGCTGGAGCTCGGCGACCATGTAGCCGTGAGGGGACGCGATGAGGCCGAGGTGGCCCGGGTCGGTGATGAGCTCGGGCCTGGGGAGCGGGAGCGCGGAGGCGGTGGCGGTGGCGTCGAGCACGAAGTAGCCGGCGATGAACGGGACCCAGGCGCACTGACGGAGGTGGGGGGTGTCGATGATGGTGGGGCCCGTGGCGCGGCCCTGGTCGGCGTGGAGGAGGAGGAGGCCGGAGGGGTCGACGGCGACGACAGAGGGGAAGTGCTTGGAGGTTGGGAGTTCCGGGTAGATTCGCGGCGGGATGGTGAGGAGCGCGACGCGGGGGAGCCGGCAGCTTGAGGGAGAAGTCGGCGGCGCCAGGAGGGAGCTCCGCGGCGGCGGCGGCGTCCGACAGCACCCGCGGCACGCGGCCCAGGATGACCCAAGACGGCGACGCGGCGGACGCCATCTCGATCGGCTGGGCGGTCGCGTGCCCGACGGCGTGCACCCCGGTATCGGTAGGCGAGTGGCGGCGAGCCGGCGACGGGGGTTAGGGTTATATGCTGGCCGGCCACGCGAAGCAAGCGACGGACGACTGGAGTGGTCCGGAAATTGTGCGACTGGGTCGTGTTCGTGTCATTTCAAAAGCTAGGAGCAGCGCAGCCTTTGGAACGTGCAGAATTTCAAAAGTTGGACTGCATTCAAATTTCAAAAGTAGCGAACCTTTTTGGTTCGTCGGCTTGTGGCAGGCTGGCAGCACCAAAGCATGAACCGTTTGTTTCGGCGAGCTTGGTCACGCCCCCAGTAGGTTTTTTCTCTTAAAATTAAAAAGTAAGTTCATCCAAACTTAAGGAAATTTTACACCTTTGAACAATTTTTGGATAAAACAAACCAAATCCTAATATACCGCCGCCACAGGAAGGGGGTGTAGTCCTCCCAATTATCCTCGTCCTTCACCCCGGCGGTGCCGCTCGACTCTAGATCGTTGCTGTTGTGCCCTGCTTCGTCGTCGTCGCCTGTGAGGTCGAGGAAGGGCAGCCCGGTCGTCTGGGCGTGGTCCTTCAGAGACCACGCCATGGCGTCATGTCCTCCAACGAGAGCGCCGACACCATGTTTTTTTATGCTTCCAGGGAGTGGCTCTAGCCCGGAATATCCTAGGGGGTCGACCTCGGGTGTCGTGCAGCGCCTACTAGGCCTGGAGCACAGCGGTCCTCTCCGAATCGGGCTTCTCCTTCTTCGGTGGCAACAACGGTGCGAGCACATCGCGTGTGGTTGTGCCGCCGGCTCTCCTCGGCAGCGAGCACCGCTTTGACCAGCGGATGCGGAGGTAGGCCTCCTGCTCTCCGAGTGCGTCGGAGAAGAGCGGGAGGAAGAGGAGTCTAGGAAGCTGTCCTTTGCGCTCATCGTTTCGGCAATGGTAGCGGTGACGCCACGGGATATGGATTGTACAGCGGAGGGTCGTCTGACGCTATGTGCGCCATGACGGCATCAAGCCTGCCCCCAGGCACACCACAGAACGCCTCGCGGCCGACCGTGTTCTTTCCTGAGGCGGCACTCCAGGGCCGTCCAACGGTTGAGCTCCTCCTCACGGCGGCAGCAGCAAACGTCCTCCCAATGGTCGAGATTGCTGGCGCGCCGACCGCTCCTCGATCGAAAACTCGCCCAGGTAGTACGCATGGATTTTTGTCGCCCAGTTGTGGGACCATGGTGTCAGCACCGGCGGGACGGGGCTCCCAGTGACGCTCAAGGTCCACGTGCCCGGACACTTCTGGGCGAGCAGTGTGCGCGGCCTAAAGTCGTTGGTCACAGCTCTACATGTGTACCTGCTCGACACCGTGGCTGCACTGTGCGGGGTGGTGGCTAGGGTTTGCGCGGCGGCGGCGTGAGGAAAAGTGCTTAACTGGGGATGCTCTAACCCAGTACAAATTTTGTAGCACAATTTTAAAAGTTGGACTTCATTCATTTCAAAAGTAGCGACCCTTTTTGGTTCGTCGGCTTTTGGCGGCACCAAAGCATGAACTGATTGTTTCGGCAGGCTTGGTAGCTACTCCCCCGTTCCAATTTAATTGACTTGCTATGCACCACATGTGGATGTATCTGTGCATAGCAAGTCAATTAAATTGGAACGGATGGAGTAGGACCTAAGGGACACGATGTGTTTAACTCGTGGGTCTAGATGTACCTGATATGAATTTCAAATATATTTTAAAATAGCAAAAAAATCAAACAATAATTTTGGGGTATATCTACACATTTTATGTTCACACAAAAAGATTGACGAAAAAAGGACATTTTTTGTACAAAGTCATTTTGAAGCGTCAGAATTTGTCTTTTTTACATAGTCCACAAATTTTTTCATTTTTCCTCGAAACTTTGTGTACGGACATAAAATGTTCGGATATATACCGAAAGTTTTGTTTGGAATTTTTTGACATTTTGAAATGCGTGTTTTAGGTAGTGGATCATATCCTCGTACTACCCAAAAACTGATTTCCGGGACCTAGGACTAGGAGTATATGTTTTGTCATATTTTTTGCAATATTATTGGTCAGTGCAAGCGTGCTAACTCACTACAAATTCCGTAACGGGCAATCGAGCAGGGTTCGGCAACGTCAAGCCAAAGTGTTGGGCTGCTTGTTCAAAAAAAAAAAGTGTTGGGCTGCCAATTCTGCTGTGAGAAATGTGAATTTGTTTGGCTTCAAACGAGCTGAATTTGTGTTTGAAAATGTGTGCTATATTGCTGATAGAGTAAATGATGATTTGTGGACTTCATTTCCTACAACAAAATACAGTGGTCTTTGTTATGCTGAAGAAGACCTACATTCTAGTAGAAATTGTCTCCATATTCCTATGCTAAAAAATGCACGAAGCTACCTCGTCTATGGACTAACTGGTTCAGCCTAAATTTATTATGTGCTTGGTCAGATGTTATACTGCTCCGTAGAAACTGAGTTTCATACTCAACATGAAGTACTGGCAGGAAGTTAACAACAGATATAACCATAACGACAAGAGCTTAATAACTGTCTTACTGCCACCATACCATAATCCCTGAGAACTGGAAACTACCTTCAGTTCTGAGCCAAGACAGGTCAAGCATGCATAGCGCGATGTTAAAAAGACCAGTACTAGTACTACTAAGTACAGTACTAACGTCTGAACTAAAACAGTGACGACCAAAACGTTTCAGCAGCCATTGCCAACCGGTAGCCACTTCACTTCAGAAACGACCTATCTACCTGATGTATTACTTCAGAAACTGAGTTTCAAACTAGGTGAGTGCAACATCCTGCATACAAGTGTTCCTCTGCTCAGTCGACAGCAGCAGAGATGCTCAAAGCAAGTCTGTGGTTAACCTCACTCACGTCAAGTTAACAAGAGATAGACTCATAGAAACATAACAAGAGCCAAGATAGATCAAGCATGGCACTAACGACTGAACTAAAACAGTGACAACCAAAACGTTTCAGCAGCCATTGTCACTTCACATCAGAAACGACCTATCTACCTGATGCGTTACTTCCCCTGCATGCAATCAGAGAAAATAGTGTGTCAAAGCTTAATTAATGTGGTATATGGAGATATACAGTTTAGCTGAACTAACCTGCTAAGTAAATCTTTCTTCTCATTCCTCCTTTTCGCCTCCCAGATTTAGCTGCTGCAGCAATTCGTTCAGGCCATCGTCCGTCTCCTCTTCCGAACCTTCAAGCTTATCGCTCAGGCCGTCATCACTCTCCTTTGCAGAACCTTCAACGAACAGAGCATACCATATTAGACCATTTGATCATCTAATTACCCTATAGGCTACAGACATTGGACTAATAGTTGATCATCATGCCTACTCATAAAAATATACTTCTGCCACACAAATGGAAACTGAAGCCAAGGAGCTGGCACAAGCATTCTGATACTATACAGAACAAAAAGATACTAGACTTGAAGAAACAAATCTCTTAGTCATTGAATCCAGTGACAATTCTAAGTCAAAAGAGTAGCTAGCCTATCAAAATTAATACGAAATTTGCAACTATTCATAATGAAGCACAACAGAGAATCTTTAGGAACACAATCCATGTGTTCAAGGGACTAAATGATATCACGAAAGCAATAGCTTTGGCGATTCAGTTCAATACTCTGTTTTTGTGTAACATCTGACTCTCTATACATATTTTCTCAGACACTGCAAGTCTCAACTAAAAAAGAGCAATTATCATCAATGAGTAGTACTAAGTACAAGTGAGAGAGGATGCTCTGTTTTAAAAAACCGGACACTTGTGTATGAATTCAGTAACCATTTTGTATTAAAAATGTGCATGTATATGTTGAAGTAGTAATAGTGAGTATCTTTAGAAACATAAAAACCAAATTCTTGAATGTTGGTCCTGCATCTTATGACTCAAGGAGCCACATGAAATCCGTCGAAAGGCCTTATAAAAATTCACATATAGAGTCTTGCCTTATGTGCATAAATGCTTTGCGAAGAAATTATTGGCCAAGTTATATCAATACGAGATATGCCGTCAGGATACTCACTTGAGGAGACCCATCCAACAACAGCCAACTATTTAGCAACAGCCATAACCAAGCAGTACTATCCACAAAGAACTAAATTACTGTTTCTATCTTGAACTGAAGTTGTGTAAAACATAGACTTCGCTTTCTAGCAGATACATACAAGAAAGAAACATAGCAAATATATACTACTCCCTCCGTTCCATAATTCTTGTCGTGAATTTAAACTAAAACCACGACAAGAATTTTGGGATGGAGGTAGTAGCAGTTAATCATCTTATCAATTCGATCCATATAAGGCATATAAACTTCAATTGAGGCCTAAACTGTATATTGGACATATTATTAGGAATTATTTTGGTGGAATATTCAGAGAAGTTAATAGTTAATCTCACACAGCTAGCTAAGATCAAATCATGTACATATTGATACAGATCAGTGGTTTACTCTGAATTCTAAAAGCCACATTAATTTTTTAACACGAGCACTACATGCAGCATCAATTAGCACAAGCTAAACTAAAACAGCTTCAATGTTTCACAATGCTACACAGAAAACGCACCATTTCCAATCATTGTTGCAGCACTGCATCAATTAGTACCAAGAATATGTGCGTACAAAGAGTTGCAGCAGAATCACCTGGGTAGAGAGCCGATGGCAGCTGCCAAGCGTGAAGGAAGCGGCTTGCGACGTGTTCCCTGAGCTGGTCGAGGGGCGGCTGGACCAGCTCGTAGACCTCGCACTCCACGACCTTGCGCGCACGCACGTCGATGCCGAGCAGGTGCCCGTCGAGGAAGAAGTAGACCACGTCGGGGTTAGTTGGATGGATGAGCACGAGGACTGGGATCTTCCTCGGCAGGCCAGTGGCCATGTAGCTCGGATCCTTGACGATCTCCGTGAATGTGGCCTCGTACTCCAGTGTCCACGACTCGTCCGGATGGTCGGCGAGGGTCCAGACGCTGATCACCGTGGCCCCTCCGGTCTTACGGTTTCTGAACGTGTCGACGAACCGCAGCTTGCCAGCGCTCACGCCGACAAGCCGGTACTTCTCCGGTAGTCCCCAGTCCTGCCCGGACTTGAGTGCCTTGCCCTTGGGGAGGTAGACGGCGGTAAGGACCGGTGCGTCGGCGAAAGGGTCGCAGGTGAGGAAGCCGAAGGAGAGGTCGATCCACCATAGCCGCCCAGAGCACGAGAGGACGCGGGTCGCGCGGAACGGGCTGTCGGGCGGAAGCGGGTAGTCGAGGGTCTTGCTGACCCACTCGCCGTCCTGCGACGAGAAGCACATGAGTACGGCCTTGTCGCTGCCAGGGTCCCGCTGGAGCTCGGCTACGATGTATCCCTTCCCGTCTGGGGAGGCGACGAGGCCGAGGTGGCCCTGGTCGGAGACGAAGTGGGGCGTGGGGAGCGGGAGGGCGGAGGCGGTGGCGGTGGCGTCGAGCACGTAGTAGCCGGCGAGGAACGGGCGCCAGGAGAGCTGCTGGCGGCCGGGGGCGTCGGTGACGGTACGGCCCTTGGCCGTGGTGGGGCCCTGGTCGGCGTGGAGGAGGAGGAGGCCGGAGGGGTCGACGGCGAGGACGGAGGGGAAGCTGCTGGCGGTGAGGCGGCCCGGGAAGACGCGCGGCGGGATGGTGAGGAGCGCGACGAGCGGGGGCGCCCGGACCCGGAGGGAGCTCGGCGGCGGCGGCGGCGGCCGACAACACCCGCGGCACACTGCCCAGGATGACCCACGAAGGCGACGGCGAAGGCGACGCGGCGGACGCCATCTCGATCCTGAAGGGCGGCTGCGAGTGCGTTGGTACCGACGGCGGCGTGAACGCCGGTACGGCGGTGCGGGCGGGGACCCTTTTCTGGTTCGTCGGCTTGTGGCTGCAGCAAAAGCATGAACTGTGTTGTTTCGGCGAGCTTGGCATATTTTGTCCTCTTTTTGCCCTTGCAGTTGCCGAACAGAAAATAAGCTTGGTCGGACAGAATTGTCAATTCCGCATCTGAACTGTGGAATGAAAATAAATGCCCAGTGTATTTATTTTGGGGAGTCAGAATTCATATTATTCAAATGTGCATTTTTTTAGAAGGAGCCGAGTCTAGTATAAAAAATCAACAGAATCAAAATCACCCCAAACGTAATAAAAAAAATTATCAACATTCTTGGACCATATACCTGACGACAACTACCAACACAAGAGCGAACCGATGACGCACAATTGTCGCTGCTCCTCTATCGGAATCGGCACGACATTTGTTGATGATAGCCGGGAAGTATTCATGAATGGCCCCTTAAGTATAAGCGTTTCAGAGTTGACAACGTCATCATTGAACCTTTAAATCAATCCAAATCTTCTGAAACCAACACTGCAACACACACGGACAAAACATGATCCACTACTCTGAAAGAGCAGCCTCCAGACGATTCCCTGCTGTTGTCAACGATACAAGAGAGGACGTCGCCAACGAGCTAGACAAGAAAACCTTCTAGTTCCGCACAACGCCGCCATACCTATCATAACATCGTTGTCGATTGATCAAACTCTAATTTTAGGGGCCTAACAATAGTGTCGAGTCCAGATCTGAGGTATCCACCCTCTGCAATCGTCAGGGCGGTAAGCAGTGGAGGTGGGTATCTGTCGATTATCGAGCGAAGAAAACGAAGATGAAGGTGAATGCCGTCCGTCAAAGTTTATTTCTTTCTTAAAAGTATATCTATTTTCTCAACCAGTTTTTAGTTGGTGGCTTGGTGGCTGGATCAGGGGTGACAATCTGCGTTGATCAAATGTGTAAGGGGAGCACATACTTCTGGTGCAAAAGAAAACTACTTCAGGCAACCTATAAAAAACAAAAGAAATGCACAGGGACGTGGACCGTGTTCGTGCAAGCTATGCGGACGAGACGGTTTACTCCACTAGCATAGCTCGTGGAATAAAGCAATGCCAGATGCTTAGCGGTCTTGCACTTGTTAGTGGGATGCGTGTAGCAACCACACTTGTCGCATAGCTTGGTTTTATCAAACTCATGCTTTGCGGTGTCTTTCTCACGGTCTGAATTTCTAGGCTTACTGTTCCGGTTGCGCTTTCACTTATCATTGAAATTCGAAGTCTTGCCGTTGAAGGCACCATCAAACTTTCGCCCGTTCGCGACATTCATATGGACTTCAGGTAGAGGTTGAGAACTAACTGGGCGCTGAGAGCCATTCTTAGCGAGCAGCTCATCATGCTTTTCAGCCTGAAGTAGGATATGAATGTACAATCATACAATCGAGAGAGCGATAAAATGAATCGAACTACGTTTCATTGATAGAATATATATTGGGTATATAATTAATTCCTAAAAGTTAAAACGGCGTGGTGTGGCAGGACGTACGGCTAGCACCCAAAATCAGAAGCGGACCTTTCTCCGTAGCTGCCATTTTTTCCTAGTAAGGGCAGCGCAGATCGCGCCGTACCTGGCATGTAAACCTCCTCTTGCATGCAGCGTGTGCGGCAACATAAGAGTTGGAAATTGCGATCAGTGTCATCAAAACGGCGAAGTATCAAGTGAAAACTAGTATTCAGTAAAAACCTGAAAACTGCCATTGTTGTTCGTCGGATCTACAGCAGACGGCCCAGATGAAAGGTGGGAGGCGCCCCAGCGACTTAAACGCAATCTTGCTGATAACCCCCTCCACCTAATCCCTTGATTGAAAACAATTCAGTATAAAAAAAGGCACGCACGATTCATCCTGCCGCCATGGAGAGTCGTCCCGAGCTGATTGCCGCCGCTAGCCCTCCGTCGGCCGTGTGCCCTAGCACTCCTCAGGCCCCTGCCATGATCCCTCTCCCCCCTCTCCTCAGGCGTCCAGAATCCCTCCGCCGTCCGTGATTCCCCACGCGCCGTCGGCCTCGGACTAAAATGGTCACGGTCGAATTTCGTTTATCAAACTGAAACTACGGAAGAATATTGTTTCTCACGGCTGACTCCTTTGCGTTTTGTTTGATGCGTTTACTACACCTAAGTGTTGCGTGTGGTTTGCACTATGTTAGACAATTCATGCTTCAGGCCTTAACTTAGGCTGAAGTGAACTCCTAATCTAATAAAGTAATGCTCAGTCAAGATTTTTTTATAGTCTGACCATAATCACACTACCATCTGTTGAATTTGTTTGCCATTACTGTCCTAGTGTTTCTCAGGTATCCTACTCCAATTTCTGGTTTTCGTTCGAATTTCTGATTGACTCTGAATATTGATAAAATAAGGGCCAAGAATTTCATGTGTTCATCGCAATGAAACACTAGAATTGGCATATCTTCAGCACCTGGATGGCTGAAAGTTGCATGTCCTTTTAGCCTGAAAATCAAGGCGTTTTCTGTTTAACAGTCAGTGCCTTTACGGAACAAAGACAATAATCTTGGGTAATATAATTAGGTGACGATGGATGTTTTGTTCAAACTGTAATGCAGAGCATCAGCCACAAACTGTATACGAGTCTTGAGCCACACTGATTCAACAGATTGCACATTGATTCAGTAAATCATAACCAGGCCAAAATTTACATCAGAATATGTACAAGAACCAAAGCTTTAGAGAAGCAGCGCCACATTCTTCAGAGAAGCTACAGAGAAGTAAAATGCCACATTCTTCAGATAAGCTACTGAGAAGCAGCTCTGAACCAAATCTTTGGGGAAGCAGCGTCTACTCAGATTTTTTATATTTTTTATATTTGAGATCCTCGTGAGTAGATCTTAGAACAAGATTAATATTGGACATATTTTGAAAAAATTCAAAAATTGAATATGAAACCACCAAAATTTCATATTTTTTTGCACATGTAAAGGATTTTCATCGTGGTCTGAATAAACCCTTCTAAAAATTTATTTCGAAATATATGAACTCCATAATGAAACTTGTGAAACTTTTTAAGAAACCATGTTCGAACTATAATTAATTTAAAACAAAACTAACATAATTCAAATATGTGTGTAATCTAAGTGGATGTTTTTTCTAGTAATTGAAATATGGATGGCAAAAATTGAATTTTTTAATTGTATTAGACAACATGTCGCCAAAAATAATATTTACTTAATTAGGAACTAAACTTTCAAATTTATGAAACATCTATTTTATTTGTTGGTAAAAAATCCATTGAAAATATATTTTGTAATTTATTCACAAAATAAAGTGGACATGAAAATGTTTTACATGTTCGAAACTTTTATGATATATTTGTGGTGTTACAAGCAAAAATAATGAAACTATGCATGCAAATATTTGTGATTCATACCATTTTCAGAGTCAAAATTTGAACTTTTGGAAAATATGTATGAAATATGTCCAATATTGACTTGTTTAAAAGATCTCCTCGCCAGGATCTCAAAAATATAAAAATATTTAAAATTGGATATTCGGTTCAAAAAATATTACCGATACAAAATATTGAGAATGATATTGGATATGCTAGATAGAATAGCACGATTAGGTTAAGTTAATGTGAGACTGCACGTCATTTATTGCTCACATGGGCTATTAAAAGGAGTCTGCATGTCATTTATTGTTGCTGATATCACCGCACGGTTGTGGAGCGTATTATACGGCGTGTACACGTGCGTGGGATACAAGATAGCATTTGTTGTCTGTGGCAAGATGGTTAGGAGGGTGGTTGTACCCCCAGTCCGCCAGAGTTCAAAATCCAGGTTTGACGCTGGTGTTTCTCATTTAAGGCGGAATATTCTTCAGTGGGAGGCGACGTTCCCGTCGACAGCCACTGGTAGAAACAAGGGCTCTAGTCTCGGGTGGTAAGGCCCTCTAATACTGGCTTGGCACCCGGGACCCCCAAATCGGGACTAGAGTCCCCTCCTCTAGTCCCGGGTCAGTTACGAACCGGTACAAAAGGCTACACACGTGGCCGCTGTCTGCGCGCGTGGTCGAGAACCTTTTGTCCCGGTTCGTATAATACGACCCGGGACAAAAGAGCACCACACGTGGCAGCCTTATTGAATAAATTTAAAACTATGATCAATCTTGCAAAATTTATGGTTAATTAATTACAAATCAGAAAAATACATATAGCATATAAAAATGTTCATAAAAGAAATATCTATCTAATAAAAATATACTTTATTAGATCACAACCGGGACTAGAGCCCGTCTATTCCATTACATAGAGATCATATATAATGGGGCCTAGATCCCGTCTATTCGGTGCCATTTTATTTTCCCTTTGGGTTTATGACATGGTCATTCAAAAATCTCGCAATTTCCTCTTGAATTGGTAGAAAGCGCTCCTTGTGTTGCAGCTTCCTCCGCATTGAATCACACTATAAAAGAAGGAGATCAATGTGAATATCAATCATCGTAACAAAAATTATGAATGACACTCAACACAATTGATGGTAATAAAATAGAATTGTTCATGTACTTCTATCCATGTCTTAGTGTTCCGCTCACTGATTTCCTGGCGAATCCACTCGCAAACGAAGTATGCACACAAATTGGTCCCCGGTGGCTGCCTCTCGCACTATTTTACGAGAATAGAATTCAATCAAATAATAATCAAGCATGGTATAATGGTATTGAAATTAGGATTAAAGAGATGCGCGAATCTAGCTAGCTCGTACTACTTACGTCGACATGATGAAAACTAAGCTCATCTTTAAATTTACCAACTGTCCTCTTTGTGAAACTTTTCCAAATCCTGCCCGGCAAAAAAATGAATAAATGAGTTATTAGTTACTTGATATCTCAGAAAATGAACAAAAGAGACCGATATAGTGCGATAATGATTGAAAATACCTTTGGAGCGCATCTAAAATGTTTTGGTACTTCTCTTCGGGATACGCCAATGAGTCAAAGATTTCAACTCTTGCAGAGTCAATTTCAATGATTAGCAGAATGTAATGGAAGCTGCGAACGTTTATATACGCCGGTAACTCATCAGTTACACTTAACATCGAGTAAGCAAAAATTAATGTGTACAAGATAATAACACTCTTACCCGAAGTTGTAAGGAAACAGTATCTTCTTTTTATAATGTTGCCTATGTATGAACCTTAGCAAGTTGTGCTCCGTTTCCTTGGCGAAGCGCCGTAGCAAGTCCTCGTTAACTCGTTCATCACTCTTCATTCTGCATAAATAGCGTAGTGAGCATAATTACTACAGGCAATGACCGAGCTGAGTTAGAGACTTTATTTTAGAAATAAATGAATTGAATCACTTACAGACAATAGGTACTGACGATACTCAAGTCGAGGGCGTCAAGTTTGTATAACTGATAGAGTTCTTCAAGATAAATTTGTATCTGGTCTTCACCTATGTAATGTTCTTGTGTAACTTTCACAAGGATCACTTCTCGAGCTACCTTTGTGACTTCCAAGTACCACTTATGCAGTTTTCGCATTTGTGTTGGTAGAAGCTCGATCTGATCAGGTGGCAGCAGAGACTTACCGTGTTCTCATTTCCATACGATCTGATCCGAAATGGGGATATCTTCATTTTGGAGTTGAGAAAATGTAATACCAGCTTCTGCAGCAAATTTCGCCGCGTAAGCAGGGTCGACCGTCGCGGAGCCCTGATCAGCTTGCACCTTGAGCGGGGAGATCGACTGTTTGCCTGTTCTCCGAGCTGGACAACGTCTCTTTTCCCGCTGACACTACTACTCGTCATGTGGGAGCGAACTCTCCTTATTGTACGTAAATAGTCATCTGGCCTATTTACGAAATATATCTATGTCAAGTTGGTCCGCATAATTGTCATAAACACGAAATGAAACTAAAAGTTATAAAAGTATACCACATCCGAATCATAGACCGGACGAGGGCCGACGGGGACGGATATCAAAACCATGGCACTATACATATAAAAAACAATCATACAAGTAAGAAAATTATACAAGTAATAACTATGCATCTAAATCAGTTTTTTAAAAATAAAATATAAAAACAAGAGGCTCACCGAGGTGGTGCCGGTGACGGGACGGCGCGGGCGATCGACGGCGGTGAGGATGGGGACGACACTAAAACCCACAAATCATATTTTAATTTGAGCTCAAATTGCATATAAAACAAATAAAATCCCTACTTAGGCATTTCATCAAACACCTAGCTAGCACTAGAAAAATGAAATGAGCTAAACTAGCAATGAAATGAGCTAAATTAGCAACGCCGAAAGAAAGGATGATGTTGCTAACCCTTGGATAGATGGGTGCCGCCAATATTGACAAATAGTGGAGAAAAATGGGGATCAAATTGAGCTTTGGAGAGTGAAATAGGAGAAAAATGGAGATGTGGCTCGAGCTCAAAAATGGAGAGCTGGCACGGGTGGAAGAGATGATATACAGGTGAAACCTTTTCGTCCCGGTTCGTGATACGAGCCGGGACGAAAGGTGCTCGCGCGGGGCCCCTCTGCGCGGCTGCCCTGACAAGGACCTTTAGTCCCGGTTCATATCACGAACCGAGACTAGAGGGTCCCTACGACCCGGGACAACTGATGCACGGCCTCGTTGCTGTTGAACCAAGACTAGTGAGCGAGGCGTCCATGGTGACTTCGTCAATCTCAAGACTCGACCCGCTGACTCGGTCTCTCGGAGGTGCTCATAGGGGTAGGGTGTGCGTGCGTGTGTTCATAGGGGTGAGTTTGTGTGCGCGTGCATATGAGCGTCTGCGTTGTACTGTGTTTCGCAAAATAAAAAACTCTCATCAGGTATGTTGGTTAGTTATGAAGCCAATGGTAAGATATGAAGTGGGTGCGTCGCCGGTTCTCCAACGAGCATTTTCGGATCGTGGCACTCCTGATTAGGCAATTACAGGATTCGGTTTCCTTCTCGTGTACGGCAGAAACATATATTCTGGTAAGATATTTTGGGTAGGTCCTGCATGCACGGAGGGGACTGTGCCTAGTATCACGCAGTAACAGGATTCTCCTTGATCAGGTTCTACATATACCTCGGCCTGTTGGCCGGTAAAATACATCAGCCGATTGATTCATCTCCCTCTTGGTGCCGAAAATGAATCATCAAACCCTAGCTCACTATCGCTACATGCAATCGATCTCGCTGGCAAACAGGCAGCTCTACGCTCCGCCGCCGGCCCCTGCTGGCGTGAACTACCAAGACGATGAGCCGTTGCCGGACGACGAGCCGTTGGGGTATCAACCTGCGCCGCCGGCAACCAACGGCGGCTTGGTCCTGAGGACGGAGTGCGAGTTCCCGGCCCTCGGGAGGGGCGCGTCCCGGGACAAGTTCGCGGTGCTCGTGCATGCCAAGGCGCCCGCCGACGTGGCGCGCGCGCCGCTCGATCTCGTCACCGTGCTCGACGTCAGTGGCAGCATGGAGGGACAGAAGGTCGAGCTGCTGAAGCAGGCCATGAGATTCGTCATCGACCAGCTCGGCCCCGACGACCGCCTCTCCATGGTGTCCTTCTCCGGGGAGGCCACCCGCCTGACCCCGCTGGCGCGCATGACGGACGCGGGAAAGGCGTCAGCAAAGCTGGCCGTGGGGTACATCGCCGTCAGATGGACGGGCACCAACATCGGAGAAGGCCTCCGTGTGGGCGCCCAGGTGCTCGCCGATCGCCGGTACAAGAACGCCGTCGCGAGCATGATCCTTCTTTCGGACGGGGGGGACACGTTCAAGCCGAACGGCCCCGGTCAAGATCTCGTGCCGCCATCGTTCAGGCAGGTCGCTACCCGGCCCTCTCCGATCCACACGTTCGGCTTTGGCGCCGACAACGACGCGGCGGCGATGCACGCCATCGCAGAAGCCACGGGCGGCACGTATTCCTTCATCGAGAACCAGGCGGCGATCCAGGACTCGTTCGCGCAGTGCATCGGCGGGCTCCTCTCGGTCGCCGTGCAGCAGGCGCGCATCGCCGTCACGTGCCTGCACCGCGGCGTGCGCGTCCAGGAGGTCAAGTCCGGCTCCTACGCCAGCCACGTGGACGGCGATGGCCGTGCTGCCTCCATAGACGTCGGCGAGCTGTACGACGACGAGGAGAGGCGCTTCCTGGTGCTCGTCTACGTGCCAAGAGCCCGGCTCGAGGAGTCGGTCACCCGTCTGGTCAAGGTGACCTGCGCCTACCGCGCCGCCGCGACGGGGCAGGCGGCCCACGCCGCCGCCCCGGCCGCGGTCATCAAGAGGCCGCTGGAGCTTACCGACGGCATGGCTCCTCCGTCCATGGAGGTGGAGCGGGAGCGCGTCCGCGTTGCGGCTACCCAGGACATCGCGGCGGCATGAGTGGCAGCTGATGGCGGAGAGCACGCTGGCGCCAGGCGGATACTTGAGTCACGGCTCAAGGCCGTGGAGCGGTCGGCGGCGACAAAGGACCCGGCGTGCGAGGCGCTCAAGGAGGAGCTGCAAGACCTTAGCGCAAGCGTGGGCGACCGGCGGGAGTACCAGCAAACAGGACGCTCGCGCCTTCTGGCCGGCATGAGCTCGCACGCGCAGCAGCGCGCCTCTGCGTCCTCGTCCACGAGCAAGGCTCCTCGGGCGTACCTCACTCCCAAGATGGAGGATATGGTGGAGACGTCTCGTGAGCAAAGCAGGAAGCGCCATCGGCCACACGGTCAGCTTACACAAATGAAGCAAGATCTCAGCGACAGTTAATTTATGTGGCAGGTTTATTCATGTATACTTTTTATTCAGCAATTCTGAAGTCTGAACTAGAGTAGTATTTATATGTTTGTCGTCCTCTATTGTGAACTGATTCTGAAGTTAGCTTGCTATGTGTCCAAAGAGTGACATCGAAATTCAAAGTTTCGGTTTTGTTGATGCTGCAAAACTATTTTACGCTACTCCTCCATCCCGAGATATATGATGTGTACATTTACTCAATGCCTCAATTGTATTGTTAGCTTAGTTCTCACTCGACCATCAGACTGATGGACTGCGTCTGCGTCTGCGTCTGATTCATGCTACTTCGTGGGTTGCAGAGGAGTTGCCACTAACATTTTTCTATTTACTCAGTACTTAGAAGGGATCGTTAGATTGCATTGCGAGTCGTGCTAATACGGAGAGTTGCACATATGTTGTGGAGTACTACCTCCGTTTCTAAATATAACCATTTTTTGGCTTTTCTTGATCGTAAATATCTAAATGTATTTAGACACATTTAGTGTGTAGGTTCATTTATTTTCCTCTGTATGTAGTCACATGCACTGAGATATATCTAAAAAATGTCGTATAGTATTATGGAACGGAGGAAGTAAGTGAAATTGGACGACATCACCATTAAGTTAAGGGTCCTTCAGTTAATTCTCAGTCGACTAATAATTAATCGCTCACATTATTCAAAGTTCAGACTTATTAAATTTGACCAAATATAGAACATAATATCTTGTTCTTAATTTGCACAACACCGACATTAGCCGAGGAACCAAATCATAACCGTAGAGACCTCTCCGACGGGCCACAATTTTAGATCTAGGGCTGTCACCTCCTCCCCCCCCCCCCCCCCCCCCCCCGACACCGCAGCGGCAGACAGACTAGGAAGGAACGGTGGCCCGGCCGGCGAGGAGTGGGGTCGCCTCTCCGCTGCGTTTATACTGATGTTAAAGGTTTCCTGATCATGAACATTGGATGTTGTTAATAACAGGATCACAACATTAGGAGAATGATGTGATGTGTTGAATATTTAAGAAATTGTTTGATTAAATTAATCCAAGAAAAAATCATAAACATGACGTGGGCAGTGCTAATGACATACTGAAAATTGATGATAAAACCATGTACTAGACAGGTAGTAGAAACATCTACACAAATCACTAGTACGGCGGACAAGGAAATAATCAAGAGAGGGATAAGCATATTATACCCTCCAGTAGGCCAGTTGGCCGTAGCAGCAGCGGAGGCAGCAGCAGCGGCGTTGGCAGCCTCTTGAGCGGCAGCAGCAGCAGTGGCGTCCTTGGTGCTCATGATGATGACGAATTCGACGCAGACGAAGTTGATGCAGACGAACGTAGGCGAGCAGTCGCGTAGGAGACGCTCCCCAAAAACCTAATCGCCCCTCTCTCGTACAGGATGTGGAGAGGCGGGGTTTCGGAGGCCTGCTCTCCCGGCAACCGTGTACGCGGTGGACGGGATGGGATCACCTGTGGCAGCAACAGAGAGAGGAACAATGGTGGCGGCGTGAGCAGATGTGATCTGTTGTGTCTGCTGTAGATGAGCGACCTCTCTCATATAAGCAGACACGCAGGCGGAAGGCCAACGAAAACACACACAATTAAGGGAGAATTGAGAGACTGGAAACGGACGTACTTAAGAGTACTTAAGACAAAACGTTTTAGCTCACATTCATTCTCCATTAACGCCATTAAGGCAAAACGTTTATGTTGCCACTCACATTTTTCTTGTGTGATAAAAAGATAAGATCGGCTCGGCGAGATTCCTGCATCCCGCGGCGCGACGCGACGCGCCTGTCGTGACGAGGCGTGGCGTGGCGAGGCGGGCGGCGGAGGAGGAGGAGCGCGCGTGTGGAGCACCTCCCTTCTCTTCACAGCCAACACCTCATACATGTGGGAGAAAAGCTCACCTTATAAGTTTGTGTACATCTCTCCCAACTAGCCATGTGGGACTAAACTCCCACCACTTGCCATGGCAGCATGGGCCTTTAGGGATTTTTCATGAATTATTAGATGGGCCCAAAGCCCACCCTAAATATTTCAGCAATACCCCACCAGATCCCAAAGACCCATGATGTTGTCCTCTGTTCCAAACGCTGTTTTGATATACCAGTATTTTCAGTGGAGACCCGTTAAGGTTGAACATCCACCTAGAGCAAATAGCTACACTCCTTCACAACTGACAATGGACTATGCCTTGAATTGTCAATTTGGCGTAAAGTAGTTTCACCAAATGTCTTACTAGTACTAGGTTGCCGAAGGCTGACCTCTCGGGTGGAGCATATTAGTCACACTCCTGACCTATTCATGAACTTACTAGAGATCAACCCAATCTCATAGACTGTGACCAGCAGTCAAGCTCATATAGGTATGTTCCTCCGAAGATTGATCTGTAGGATAGCATCTTGCTTATATAAAGCCTTGGAACACATTAAAACAAATGTCAACCTGCCATACAGTTACCGAGAGTAGTGCATCTCCAACGGAGTGGGTTAGTAAAGTTACTCTCCTCAGTTAACCACTAGCTTGTTTTCCCAGGTTCTACTTCACGGGATCTCCGATCACATAGGTTGGGTTACTACCATGGCAACACATGTGGGTTTCATACCCATCTCCCTCGATGCATTTTCTATCACAACACGTGATAGCCCTTTAGTAAAGGGATCTGCCAGATTCTTAGCTGACTGGATATAATCCAACGCTATTACTCGGAGTTTCTCAAATGTCTGACAACCTTTAATCTCATTCTTATATGTTTGTTGGACTGCATGTTGTCCTTTGAACTCTTGACCTTGGTAATCATTGTCTGATTGTCACTGTTCATAAGGATAGCCGGTCCTGGATTTTCAACCACTGGCAAGTCCATCAAAAGATCTCGAAGCCATCCTGCTTCAACACCAGATGTGTCCAATGCTGTTAATTCTGCTTCCATTGTTGATCTCGTTAGGATCGTTTGCTTGCAAGACTTTCAGGAAACAGCACCACCTCCAAGAGTAAACACATAACCCGTTGTGGCTTTCATCTCATCAGCATCAGAGATCTAATTCGCACCACAATACCCTTCAAGCACTGATGGGCTTCCAGTATAGTGAAGTCCATAGTTCACAGTACCTTTTAGGTAACGCATAATTCTTTCGACAGCATGCCAATGAACATCACCCGGATTGGAAACAAACCGGCTCAGTTTGCACACAGCAAACATGATGTCAGGCCTTGTAGCACTTGCTAGGTACATGAGTGAACCAATTAATTGAGAGTATCTCAGTTGGTCCTTAGCTGTGCCTTTGAATTTTCGAATCTGCACACTAGGATCATATGGTGTTGGAGAAGTTTTGCAGTCCGAATATCCAAAACGATTCAAAATCTTCTCAACATAATGGGATTGCAAAAGAGTGATCCCACCCTCATTATCTCTCAATAGCTTGATGTTCAATATAACATCAGCCACACCAAGGTCTTTCATCTCAAAGTTCTGAGAAAAAAATGACTTAACCTCCTCAATAACTTTGAGGTTGGTCCCAAATATCAGTATGTCATCAACATACAAGCACAATATAACTCCTTCGCCCCACCAAAAAATGACTTAACCTCCTCAATAACTTTGAGGTTGGTCCCAAATATCAGTATGTCATCAACATACAAGCACAGTATAACTCCTTCGCCCCACCATGGCGATATTATATGCATTTGTCAGCTTCATTAACAACAAAAACCAGCAAAGGTTAAAGTTGTATTGAACTTCTCATGCCATTGCTTAGGTGCTTGTTTCAGGACATATAAAGATTTCAGTAACTTACAAACCTTTCCTTCCTGACCATCTAATACAAAGCCATCTGGCTGTTGCATGTAGATTTCCTCGTCTAGCTCTCCATTCAGAAAATCCGTCTTAACATCCATTTGGTGGACGAGAAGACCATGCGAGGCCGCCAAAGAGAGTAATACTCGTATGGTGGTCAGTCTGGCCACTGGTGAATAAGTATCGAAGAAATCTTCCTCTTCTTTCTGGGAATATCCCTTGGGCACAAGCCTAGCCTTGTACTTTTCAATCATACCATCGGGCCTAACCTTCTTTTTGAATACCCACTTACATCCCAATGGTTTACAGCCATAAGGACATTCAGTAATTTCTCATGTCCCGTTAGCCATGATGGAGTCCATCTCGTTACGGACTGCTTCTTTCTAGTAATCAGCATCCGGGGATGCATAAGCTTCTGAAATAGAATTGGGAGTGTCATCCACAAGGTACACAAGGAAATCATCACCAAAGGACTTTGCAGTCCTCTGTCTCTTGCCCCTACCAAGGGTTTCCTTGTCATCCTCCTCAGGATTTTCATCATGTGTTTGTTCATAATATTCCATAGGAATGGCGGGCTCAGGAGTCTCTTCAGATTCCTGTCTAGAAGTGCTTTGCATATCTCTCATAGGGAAAATATCCTCAAAGAAAGTAGCATCTTTAGACTCCAGAATTGTACTGACCTTCACATCAGGTACCTCAGATTTCACTACTAGAAATCTATAACCGACGCTATTCTTAGCATAGCCCAAATTAACGCAGTCCACGGTCTTTGGTCCAAGCTTACGCTTTTTGGGGCTCGGCACGTTGACTTTCGCCAAACAGCCCCAAGTACGTAAGTATGAGAGTGTCGTTCTTCTCTTCCCGCATTACTCATAGGGAGTAATCTCATTGTCTTTTGTCGAAACTTTATTCAGGACATGACATGATGTCAATATAGCCTCCCCCCACCATGCCTTGGATAAACCAGATGTATCTAACATAGCGTTAACCAAATCTGTTAGAGTACGCTTTTTCCGTTCGGCAACCCCATTTGACTGGGGCGAAGAGGGAGGCGTCCTCTCACGAATAATACCATGTTCCGCACAAAAAGAATCAAACTCATTAGAGAAGTACTCTCCACCACGATCTGACCGGAATCGCTTAATTTTCTTTTCAAGTTGATTCTCAACTTCTGCGTTATAGATTTTAAAGTAGTGTAGAGCCTCATCTTTGGTGCTTAACAAATATACATAGCAGTATCGAGTGGAATCATCTATCAGTGTCATGAAATATCTCTTTCCACCTTTAGTCAACACACCATTCATCTCACAAAGATCAGAATGCATGAGTTCTAACGGTGCCAAGTGTCTCTCCTCTGCAGCTTTATGGGGCTTGCAAGGTTGCTTTGCTTGCACACACGATCAATGACACTTATAACTTTTGGCTAAAGTGAAACTCGGGATTAAATTCAGCTTTGCTAACCGTGTCATACAACCGAAACCAATGTGACAAAGACATGAATGCCAAACTTCTGTTTCATTAACATTTGAATGAATATTGTTCACGACTTTATTACAAAAATCAGCGAGGGAAAAGCGGAACAAGGCTCCGCATTCATAACCTTTTCCAACAAATAGTCCATATTTCGTAACAACTACTTTATTAGACTCGAAGACCAACCTAAACCCTTCTTGACATAGAAGGGAGCCACTAACGAGATTCTTCTTGATGGCGGGGACATGCTGCACATTCTTGAGCTGCACGATCCTTCCCGAAGTAAACTTCAGATCGACCGTGCCAACACCAAGAACAGAAGCACTTGCTCCATTCCCCATCAGTACGGATCTGTTCCATGTGACCTGATAAGAAGAAAACAATGAGATGTCAGAACATACATGAATATTTGCACCTGTGTCAATCCACCAATCGTTAGACTGATAAACAGAAAATACAGTAAACAAATTACCGTACCCAGATGCACCATTCTCATTGTTGCTCACAATCATGTTGACGGACTTGGAGTCATGTCCTGGTTTCTTGAACTTCTTTGGGCACTTGGGAGCCCAATGTTCCTCTGAACCACATGTGAAGCAGGCTCCTTTCTTCTTATCCTTATTGAATGGCTTATTACCCTTCTTCTTGAAGTCGGTACTCTGTTGGACACCAGGTTTCCCATTGGGCTTGTGGAAGTTGGAGTTCTTCTGTACAAAATTGGCGACAGAACTTCCCTCGTTCCCTTTTCCGTGCGAGTCCTTTGCTCTCAATTCTGCTCGACACTCTGATGGCCGATGACATCCTCAACTGAGAATTCACGCCTCTGGTGTTTCAGAGTAGCAGCAAAGTTCCTCCAGGAATTAGGCACCTTAGCGATTATGCATCCCGTGACAAATTTCCCCTGTAGCACACACTTGAGAAGCTCAAGCTTCTTAGCGATGCACTGTATCTCATGAGCTTGTTCCAATACAGAACAGTTTTCAACCATCTTGTAATCGTGGAACTGCTCTATAGTGTACATCTCGCTTCCAGCATCGGTTGCGCCGAATTTAGATTCGAGCGCCTCCCACAAGTCATTGGCAACCCGCACATGTAAATATGCATCAACCAACTTATCTCCGATCACGCTCAGAACGGCTCTAACAAAGGCGACGGTGGCATCCCTGAACGCCTTCTCCTGTTCAGTAGCAAATGCTCCAGTGGGAGTTACACCGGCGACCCAGAACACGTTCATCGCCGTGAGCCATAAGGTGGTTTTGGTTTGCCAACGCTTAAAGTACGTCCCCGTAAACGGGGCAGGTTTCAGTGCAGCAGCAAAACCTTGGATCAAAATTGCCTACACAAATTAGGTTTTTGGATTGTTGAGTATTTAAGCAATTGTTCGATTAAATTAATCCAAGAATAAATCATAAACATGACGTGGGCAGTGCTAATGACATACTGAAAATTGATGATAGAACTATGTACTAGACAGATAGTAGAAACATCTACACAAATCACTAGTACGGCGGACAAGGAAATAATCAATAGAGGGATAAGCATATTATACCCTCCAGTAGGCCAGTTGGCCGTAGCAGCAGTGGAGGCAGCAGCAGCAGCGGCGTTGGCAGCCTCTTGAGAGGCAGCGGCAGCAGCAGCAGTGGCGTCCTCGGTGCTCATGATGATGACGAAGTCGACGCAGACGAAGTTGATGCAGACGAACGTAGGCGAGCAGTCGCGTAGGAGACGCTCCCCAAAAACCTAATCGCCCCTCTCCCGTACAGGATGTGGAGAGGCGGGGTTTCGGAGGCCTGCTCTCTCAGCAACCGTGTACGCGGTGGACGGGATGGGATCACCCGTGGCAGCAACAGAGAGAGGAACATGGTGGCGGCGCGAGTAGATGTGATCTGTTGTGCCTGCTGGAGAGGAGCGACCTCTCTCATATAGGCACACACGCAGGCGGAAGGGCAACGGAAACACACGCAATTAAGGGAGAATTAAGAGACTGGACACGGACGTACTTTAGAGCACTTAAGACAAAATGTTTCAGCTCACCTTCATTCCCCATTAACGCCATTAAGGCAAAACGTTTCTGTTGCCGCTCACATTTTTCCTGCGTGATAAAAAGATAAGATCGGCTCGGCGAGATTCCCGCAACCCGCGGCGCGATGCGCCGTGTCGTGACGAGGCGAGGCGGGCGGCGGAGGAGGAGGAGCGCGCATGTGGAGCACCTCCTTTCTCTTCACAACCAACACCTCATACCTGTGGGAGAAGAGCTCACCTTATAAGTTGGTGTACATCTCTCCCAACTAGCCATGTGGGACTAAACTCTCACCACTTGCCATGGCAGCATGGACCTTTAGGGATTTTTGAGGAATTATTAGATGGTCCCAAAGCCCACCCTAAATATTTCAGCATGATGAACATACATCCAAAGTAGATATAGCAATGCGATCAAGTCATTAAGTTTACATTGTTTTATCAATCACATACGAAATCCTTAGACCATGAGATCATGTCAATCACTAACACCGGAAGAGTGCTTTAATGACATCAAACGTCACATCGTAACAGGGTGACTATAAAGGTGCGTTGGGTACTCTGAAAGTATTAGTTGAGTCTCATGGATCAAGAGTGGGATTTGTCCATCCAAATGACAGAGAGACATACTCTGGGCCCTCTCGGTGATATCACAACGATACTGCTTACAAGCACGTGACTAGGTCACGAGGATGTCATATCACGGGACGAGTAAGGAGTACTTGTTGGTAACGATATCGAACTAGGTATGGTTGATGCCAATGATCGGATCTCGGACAAGTAAAATATCGCGAGACAAAAGGAATTGGTTACGACGTTTAAGGTTCACGCGATCACAAGATTCATCGTTGAATGTGTAGGAGTCATTACGGATCTCCAGGTACCGATGTTGACTATTGAGCGGAGAGGTGTCTCGATCATGTCTACATTATTCACGAACCGTAGGGTGACACACTTAAGGTTTGTCGACGCTATTGAGAGGATACGGAATATTGGAGAAAAGTTTGGACAGCACCGAAATTGTTTCGGGTAATATTGAAATAGTTCAAGGGGATAAGTGTTAATGTTTGTTGATTAAAAGAATCAACAAATATTAAACCTCAAATAAAAGAATTAAAAATGTTTTATTCATTTATGGGAGAAAAACTTTGGGATTTATGAGTGGGGGTTCTGAAAGGATCGGTATGGCCACCTAGAGGGGGGGGGGGGGAGAATAGGTGCTACTCAATTTTTTAGCCCCTTTTCGAATTTAGGCTTGACACAAAGGTAAATTATCTAGATATGCAACTATGGTGAATTTACATATATGACAACTTAACACTAGACTAAGCATGATACAAGTAAGAACTAGTGATAAAGGAGTAACTGAACGGGAAGCACGCGGAGACAAGGATGTATTCCCGAGTTCCTCCTTTTTAGGGGAGTATGTCTCGTTGGAGGGGTGTGAGTTTCAAACTCAAACGCCACAAATGCCTCACCCTATTCTCTGATGAACCTTGCCCAAAAGCTCGGTTCACCTTCCACTATCGGAATCATTCAAGGCGGGATCTGGAGCCCTTACAACAAACTTGAGGCTCAACCCACAAAAGGATTGGGGGCTCCCAAGCACCACAACACCTGCTACACAAAAGTAACAAGAAAGTAAGTACAACAAGATGCCTAGGTTTTCCTAGTGGAAACCCTAGGCTTGAATCCCTCAAGTGAATTAGGGGGAAATGAAGAACGCTTTGGTGAAGTAGTAGATCCGGGCCTTCTCCTTCAATCCTCCAAATATCAACGAGTTTGGATGGAGGGATTGGGAGATCAAGTGATTCTTAAGCTTGCAATAATGGTGGACTTCAATTTGGCGCGAGCTACATGGCTGGAGGTAGGTGGAGGGGTATTTATACCCCTCCCAGAATTGTAGCCGTTGTAGTCCACTTAGACCGGAGACTTCGGTCCTGGAGGGCCGGAGACTCCGGCCTGGGCGGAGACTCCGGACCCAAAGGGGGCGGAGACTCTGGCCCCAACGGAGACTCCGGGGTCACTCTGGACCCACTCCGGCCTCAAGGCAGAGAGTGTCGTCGTGTTGCTCGCTTCGCAGCAAAACCTGATGGGTCGGAGACTCTGGCCCCTAAGCACCCCTGAGGCCGGAGACTCCGGCCTTGCCAGACATATTGCAATCTCCTTTTTCTTGAAAAATGTTTCGATGCAAAGTATAAATATTTCTTTTCATTCCTGCACCACTTAACATTATATTAAATAATTCCTAGTGTTGTTGCTAACACACAAAACCATGGGGGACATAAAATATGTCCTTTCAATCTCCCCATTTTTGGTGTTAGATGACAACACTAGGATTTGCAACATAGCACAAACAAAATATCGACTTGTTCCACAAAGGATTAGAGAGACTCCCCCTACATGTGTGCATATACGTAATTTGCATTGGAGTACAAATGCTCAACATGTAGAAGAGAGGCAACTCACAAGTAAAAATTGGAACAAGATAAATTGTTTAAACATGAGACATAACATGAGAAAAGAGTTGAGATGAGAGGAACCATACCTTGTGCATAATAAGTAGAATATAGACCAATGTGCACACTAATAGATATCATCTCAACCATAGGAAATATGAATCCACATAGTCTCATACCACAAATAGTAACATAGTCTACACAAATAAAAACCAAAGCAAATAAGTTCAACAAGATTAAATGGACACAAGCACAAAGAAATGATAAAAGCACATGCTTGTGTCCGACCCATGCAAATCCACAGAGAAAACCTATAGAACTACTTCTCCACTTTGGCATCAAAACGCAAAAAAGGGAAAAGAGCGATGCTAACGCGTCCCAAGAAGATCACTCATCCTCTTCATCTTCGTCGGCATCATTACCACTTGCTTCTTGGGTCTCCTCCTCATTGTACGCTTCATCATCATCATCAGCCTCAACATCATCTTCATCATCACCCTCTTCATAGTGCATAGGAGCCTTGCCGGTGTTGCAAGAGGACGAGGGCATGGAGGTAACATCTTCATAGTCTCCCCAAGGAAATTCATCCACCTTCCATTCCTCAATAGGAAGAGTAGTATCGGACTCGGTGATGCGGGGGCACCACGGGGCGAGGAGGTGTCGTTCCACCGTTGTTGATCTTGCGCAGCTCGTTGAACATCTTGTGTTGGTTGGAAAGGATGTGCTTCCTCTCAACATAGCCCTCATAATTCTCTTTGTGAACGGTAATCCCCATACAAAGCTTTATCTTTTGCACCCAAGTGAGATGCTTAACTTCATTGTTGACCCTTGCTTTGCCACCACTATTCCATGAGGGAGGAGTGGCATTCTTCCTTCTAACCTTGGAGCTTCTTCCACCTCTATCTCTTGATAAGAAGGTTGAGGAGTGATATGAATGCCTAGCACTTGGAGGGTTCCAAACTTGTGTTGCTTGAAGCGAGATTGATCGAGTTGGGGAATCTTCTTGAGCATAAGCTTCATGACATAGGGAGCATACATAGGATTCTTCTTCTCATGAATAGCAATGTTGATCTCACACTTGATATAATCCATCACATCAATCTCATACCCATTGCAATTTGGTCAGCTAGATATGTCTGTGAGCATGATGCATAAGGCTGACAAGAGCTCCACGGATAGCATCCGTATTACCCGCTTGGGGGGCAATCACCAACGAAACATGCAGATCAAGATGTTGTAGATGGGCTTGAGTCCACGGGTGGTAGCAATGGCACCCTTTTTAGCAACAAGAGGGGCAAGTAACTTCTTATCATAATCCCCCTTCAACATGCATCCTTCGACCAACGGAAACGGTAGCTCCTTTGCACTCATAACCCAAAATCTGCCCAAACTCTTCAAAGGTTGCAATACACTTGACGGGGCCGTCATCCAAGTCATCTTGGTGTTCTCCTCCGGTCCTAGCACAAGAGTGGCAAAGAATTGTTGGACCATCTCAATGTCATAGTTTTGTTGAGTGGACATGAGCTTCTCAAGGCCTAGCTTTCTAGCAACCCAAATTGTCTCCACAAAGTATTCTTCTTGGCCAACACATCAAAGTTCAACGGCTTTTGAGGGCACACAAGGGCTTTTGGATCCAAATTTGCATAGATTTCCTTCATGATGAGCTCTTGCTCCTTCCTCCAAAAGTGACCGTCGGTTGTGTTGTTGGGCATATCATAGAAATTCTGCGCCCTCATGATTCGAAAATCCTCCTTGTTCAAGTCCTTCACAGTGGTTATGTTGTCAAACTAGCCTTCTTGGCCCTTTCTTCTCGAAGGAGGATAGCTTCTTGCCTAGCCCTTCGTGCATCGGACTCCTTTTGCTGCTTTGCAACACACGCTGCACATAGCGGTTGTTCTCTTCATCATAGTCCAAATACTCTCTTCCCGACCTCTTTGGAGCTTGGGTTTGGATGATGATGAGCCTGAATAGTACCTCTTGTCATCTGTGAATAAAGAGTAGATAGGTAGTATTGGGCTAAGCATATATGTCCAAGGAAGCCAAAAGAAGAAATTAATTGGAAGAAATTTCCCAGAAATTTGATCTAGACCGGAGTCTCCGGTCTCAGGGGGGCGGAGTCTCCGACCACACCGGAGTCTTCGGTCAGGGAGACCGGAGTCTCCGGCCCTGGGACAAGAGAGGTCGATCTAGGTCAAATTGGAGGGGAATTTGTTGCAATTAATTTCTAGAGAGTGCATTTGCAACATGAATGTTCTACACACGAAAAACTAAAAAACTACTCTCTAAAACAGATCTAGGATAAAACCCTAGAAGAGAGAGAGTGGTGACCTTTGCCTTCATGGTGAGATCCAACGGAGGGGAGGAAGTTCCCGACGTTTGGAGAGGTGGAGGATGCCGGTGGCATGGCAGAATCCGGCGGTGGAGACGGCCGGAGCAGCAGTTCGGAGCGGAGGCGGCGGCAGAAGGAGGTTTGGGGTCGGGGTGAGTGGTGAGTTGTGGAATCAACTCCCACCCCGACTCCCTATAGGCTCCTGCGAAATTCTGAGACCGGAGTCTCCGAAGTAAACAGGCCGGAGTCTCCGGCCAGGCCGGAGTTTCCGGTGTTTACGCGGAGACTCTGTCCAGACCGGAGTCTCCGGTGTTTCACACCGGAGTCTCCGGCCCCTCCAGACCAAAAGTGCCAGTTTTTCTGGGGGACATGTATGTATGCAAGAGGAGCATGTTTTTAGGTAAGAATAGGCTTAGGATGAGAACATTGTCACTGATGGTGGGATACACTTGGAAGTTGCAAGATCAAATAAAAAGGCCAATTCCAAGTGTTTCTCCCAAAAGTAAAATAAAGGTCTAGAAAACCCAAATGAATCCAATAAATCCAAATATATCCAACTCCTCACAAAGAGGAGGGCGGTGGCCTAGGCCACCATATATGAGATTATGGCGTGACACCGCGAAGATGTATCTTGGGTTCACAACCAACACTCGTCATTTAAGCTCACAATTCATAGAGAAATATAAAGAAGCAAATGAGTTCTTGATGTCGGCATAATGGGGGGGAGGGATAGTCCAATGTATTAGGACCGCACTCCCCCTATGTCCATGCCTACACCTAAACACAATAGATAGTCAAGACATAGGTGTGTATGCAAGATAGTCAAGCCAAGCTCCTTGAATACACGATATTTAGCTCATTCCTCAAATAAGTGAACCTTGCTTCATCAAGAGGCTTCGTGAAAATATCGGCAAGTTGATCTCTTGTGGGAACATGGCCTAGCTCAATATCACCACGGGCAACATGGTCTCGAATGAAATGATGATGAATCTCAATATGCTTGGTTCTGGAATGTTGCACCGGGTTGTGGGCAATCTTGATAGCACTTGTATTGTCACATAAAAGAGGCACTTTGTCATAATTGACACCGTATTCCTTTAAAGTTTGCCTCATCCATAACAATTGGGTGCATGCACTTGCGGCGCCACATACTCGGCTTCGGCGGTGGAGAGAGATATACAATTTTGCTTCTTGGAAGACCAACTCACCAAGGAAGCACCAAGAAATTGGCAAGCCCAGAAGTTGACTTCCTATCATCTTGTTCACCGGCCCAATCCGAGTCCGTGTACCCACGAAGAGAGAAAACCTTGTCCTTTGGGTACTACAAACCAAACTTTGGGGTATGAATCAAATATCGTAGGATTCTCTTGACCGCCACCATGTGGCTTTCTTTAGGAGCGGCTTGGTACCTTGCACACACCCCTACACTCAACACAATATCGGGTCTAGATGCACAAAGATAGAGCAAAAACAATCATGGAACGGTATACCTTTTGATCGACATCTATACCCTTTGGGTTAAGTTGTAGATGAACCTTGGTGTCCATTGGTGTGCGCTTCTCCTTGACACCTATCATATCAAACCTCTTGAGCATGTCTTGGATATATTTAGTTTGAGAGATGAAAGTCCCTCCCTTCAATTGCTTGATCTCAAAACCAAGGAAGAACTTCAACTCTCCCATCATGGACATCTCAAACCTATCGGTCATAAGCTTTGAAAATTCATCATTGAAAGCTTTATTAGTTGTGCCAAAGATAATATCGTCCACATAGACTTGGCATATGAAAAGCTCCCTTTTACTCTCTTGGTAAAGAGAGTGGGATCGATTTGCCCAACCTCAAATCCACGGTCTACTAGAAGCTCTCTAAGGTGCTCATACCACGCACGTGGAGCTTGTTTAAGTCCATAGAGCGCCTTATCGAGCTTGTAGACATGGTTAGGGAGTTTGGGATCCTCAAAACCCGGTGGTTGCTTAACATATACTAATTCTTTAAGTGGACCATTTAGAAAAGCACTTTTCACATCCCTTTGTTGCAAGATAAAATTATGATGAGATGCATATGCAAGGAGGATACAGATGGACTCAAGGCGAGCCACGTGAGCATAGGTCTCTCCAAATCAATGCCTTCAACTTGAGAGTACCCTTGAGCCACCAATCTTGCCTTGTTCCTCACCACCACGCCATGTTCATCTTGCTTGTTCTTGAATATCCACTTAGTGCCTATAACATTGCGGCACTCCTTTGGCTTCTCAACTAGCTTCCACACTTTGTTGCGCTTGAAGTTATTGAGCTCTTCATGCATTACATTCAACCAATCCGGATCTTCAATAGCTTCAAAGACTTTCTTTGGTTCCACAAAGGATATGTGCGCTTGATGTTCACTAAAGTTTGCACATTGTCTTCTAGTCACAACCTTGCTCTTCAAGTCACCAGTAATATTTTCCAACAAGTGTTGTCTTCTTTCCATGGTCTTGACATTTCTTGCATGACGACGGGTGTCGATATCCTCACGAGAGCTAGGAGGTATCTCTTGATCATCTTGATCATTTGTGTCCCCGTCTTGACCGGAATGATGACCTTGGCCTTCAATGTGCACAACTTCATCACTAGAAGGAGAGGATGGACCTTGGTCTTGATCATGGCTAGCATCAATAATGGGAGAACTTGGTTCTTGCGTAGCAACTTGATCAACATGAGGAGGGTCTTGAACTTGTTCTTGGCTTGGTGCATCATTTGCTCCACCGGATGGTGCGGTTTCCACTTGTGATGATGAATGTTCCACATGGGTGGAGCTTGGTCCTTCTCGAGGCGCCTCATGATGGATCTCGATTGGGCGAAAGAATCCCACGCCCATTCGCCTTATAGCATCTTGAGTTTCCTCATCATCTACATCACGAACATGAAATTGAGCCACTTGGGAGCCGTCATTCTCATCGAACTCCACACTACAAGATTCTACAACGGTTTCGAAGGACTTGTCGTAGATTCTATAAGTGTGGGATTTGGCACCGTAACCAACAAAAGTACCCTCTAAAGACTTAGACTCAAATTTAGATAAACGATAACTTTGATCTTATAGAAACACTTACAACCGAACACCGGTAGTAGGAAATATTGGGCTTGTTGCCGGTAAGCATTTCATATGGAGTGAACTTCTTTCCCGTGCGGAAGTAGAGCCGGTTAGATGAGTGACATGCCGTGGAGATGGCCTCGGCCCACAAGAAAAGTAGGGTCTTGAACTCCGCCAACATGTACCTTGCCATATCCATAAGGGTCCGGTTCTTCCTCTCGGTTACAATATTTTGTTGAGGGGTATACGCAGCGGAATATTGATGACGAATTCCCTCTTCACTAAGAAACTCATTTAGGGTGTAGTTCTTGAACTCGGAGCCATTATCACTTCTAATGGCCAATATAGGGACATTGTTTTGACGTTGAACTTCATTGGAGAAGTCGATGACGGCTTGTTGGGTCTCACTCTTCGACTTGAAGAAATAAACCCATGTGAATCTTGAATAGTCATCAACAATCACCAAACAGTACTTCTTCCCACCAAGACTAGGTTGAGGCATGGCACCAAAGATCAACATGAAGAAGTTCCAATATCCTTGTTGATGAAATGATGGTCTTGCTTGGGTGGGGAGACTCATGCATCTTTCCTTCAACACAAGCCCTACAAAGATGATCTCTAGAAAAAAACATTCTCTTTTAGTCCAAGAATGTGGCCACCCTTGTGAAGACTTTGCAAAGTTCTCATATTGACATGGGACAAGCGGCGATGCCACAACCACCCCACTTCGGCCTTTCCGATAAGCACATCGCTTGAGAGTTGGTTGACTCCGAAAAGTCTACCACAAACAACTCATTTTTGACATACCCAACGTAAGCGACTGATGCATGTAAAATGCATACATGAACTTTGCATTATTTTTACTTATATTCCAGTCATATTTGCATCATATAAGGGTTATATCACTGTTTTATAATGATTTTGGGAATATTTGCATGTTTCCTATTTTTTTATGGAATTAACCCTGCGCAGGCAGAAAACCCTATTTCTATATTTTAATGTTTCAGGGACCCAAACGACGTCCAAATGACCTGGAAATTTACGAGCATCATTTTTGGAAGGAACAAAGCGTGGGAGCGAAGGAAGCAAACAAGCGGAGGCCCGAGGGCCCAGATGAGTGGGCCCACGCGGCCCAAGTACCTGGCCGCGTGGGACCCCCCTTTGGCCTCGGAGCTCCGTTGCCGTCGATCTTTCCTCCACCGACTCCGTTTTGACCTAAAAACGCCTATAAAAATAGTCCCCCGACGTTCTCTGGAAGGAGCGCCGCAGAAACACAGAAACACCGAAACAGAGACCTGGAGCTGCAGATTGGAGGGGGAAAACTCCGGCGGGGCGCTGCCGGCGTGGTCTCCATCTTCTCCAACGACTTCTCCACCGTCTCCATGATGAAGAGGGAGTAGTCCACCTCTGGACTATGGGTTTGTGGAAGTAACTTATGTATCTCTCTCTCTGAGCTTCACTAATTAGTACCGTATGAGCTGCTGAACATGATTACGGTCATCTATGTAATACCTTTGTGGTGGATCTTTTTATGAGTTAATATATGTTTGAGATTGCAATGGTTTTGTTTCAGTTATGAAAGTAGATGCATATTATGTACCCCGTTCTTATTTACTTGTCATGATCAAGCATGTTTATGAGAGCGTGTGGGGGAACGTGTGCATTAGTTGGAGTAACGGGGGGTGGCTAGTGCAGTGAACGTGAGAGAAAGTTCTGCGATCCACTTGGGTGTTTTACCTTACTTTGTTGCCTCACTAGGGATAAAAAGAAATACCATGCTACCGGAGATGTGGGTGTGACCATTGCCACTACTCCATGACTAGATCTAGCATGTTCTTATTTTAACTTCATGTCATGATACTTATTGCTATACTCTGAGTTATCTTAATTACTGAGGTGTTATGATTTAGTTCGCATCTTGGTGGAGTATAAGAGAGACTAATAACCAAAAGGTCTCTATGTTAGGACGTGATGCCCATATAATTATAACTTGTCATTAAACTGTTGTGTTGCAATCTCATATGTCAACTCTAGTGTTCCATTGTCTACCACTTTATTAAAGAGAGAGTGCATTTGTGAAACCATGAACCCCGGTCCATTTTTAATCATAAGAAACACCTTTCCAACCACTTTTACCACTTTTCCATTTTCTGCCATTTAAAAATCCGAAAATACAAAAACACTTTTACATCTTGCATTCATCATATAAAACCCAAAAATATCATTTATCATTGCTACCACCATCCTTGCATATTTATTTACCACCATTGCATATTTATTTCTTGTTTGCATTGCATATTATCTTGATATCATTCTCACACCTTGTGCTTGACAACCACTAGGTGAGGTTGAGGACCAAAACATTTACTTTGTTTTGTAGGTAACCAAAAGAAGGATAGGAAAGATAAATCTTCACTACTGATTCCCCGAGAGTTCGATATTAAACCCTCGAGTCACCCCTCGTGGGGAAAACACGTCTTCCACTTACTACACACTCTGCACTTGGAGTCTCAACCTAACCCATTTACTTTTCACGCAGGTAACTACGTGAAGGGCCATCAAGAGTGCTTTCTGGCGCCGTTGCAGGGGAAGATACGAAGCTTCCTGCAGAATATTTTTCCCGTCAACTACACGCCATCAAGACTGTTTTCTGGCGCCGTTGCCGGGGAATCATTGCTGAAAGGTTTATCCAAGGGTTCCCTGCACTAGCTCTGTTTTCTGGTGCCGGATTTATCCAAGGATATCTCACCAAGTCAACTTCATCACCAACTTGTGCTAACACCTAAGCTTGGGGAGGTTGCACCTACGTGAGCATCATCTTATCCATCTTTACCTTCAAAGCAATTTATCTTGTTTTGTCATTGTCTTGCATATTTATTTTCAGTTTTGCATAAAAAATTAAAAAACACATAAAAACTTGCTAAAATGGGAGAAAGAACTAAGTTGTGTGATTACACAAACACTCCAAATGATCAATTTATTGCTAGGCCCATTGCCACACCTAAGATAAATGCTGAGAGTTATGAAGTAAGTCCTAGTTTGTTGAACTTGATAACTAGGGAACAATTTGGCGGTAGTGCTATGGAGGATGCCTCTATGCATCTTCATGATTTTGTTGAAATATGTGACATGCAGAAATTTAAAAATGTGGAAAGTGATATTCTAAAACTGAAGTTATTTCCTTTCTCACTTAGAGGAAAAGCTAAAGAGTGGCTGCATTCATTACCTATTGATAGCATTAAAACTTGGGATGATTTAAAAGAAGCTTTCATTAAGAAATACTATCCCCTGTTAAAATTTTGCAAAATAGAAACAACATTCTTTCTTTTAGGCAAAATGAAAATGAACATGTTGCTATGGCTTGGGATAGGATTAAACTTATGCTTAGAACTTGTCCATCACATGGGGTCAACGAATGGACCATATTACACTCTTTTTACAATGGTCTAAATTACATGTCTAGAAATATTCTTGATTCTGCTGCTGGAGGTGCTTTTATGGGAAAAACTATAGTAGAAGCTAAGAACATATTGGAAAGTATTTTGCAAAACTATAGTCAATGGCATACTGATAGAGCACCTAATCCTTCTAAGAAAGTGAACTCCATAGAAGAAACAAATGATTTGTCATCTAAAATGGATACTATTCTTGCTTTCATTAATAAACAAAATATTGAAAATGTGCCTTTGCAAGAACTAGTTGGTAATAATCCTGAAAATATTGATGTCAACTTCATTAGGAACTATGGTAATAATGGGTATGGTAACAACAATTATAACTCTTATAATAAACCCCCATATGTGCCAAACAAATATACTAGTAATGTTTCTAGTGATTTGGAAAACACCATTAGATCATTTATATCTACTCAAAAGGAGCTTAATAAGGAATTTATATCTAAGTTTGAAAAACAAGACTCTTTGTTTGAAAGGGTAGATCAGCTCACTAAGGAAGTTTCCTCATTAAAGAACACCATTATAGCTCAAAAACATGAGGAAACAATTAAATATTGTCAAGAGGTTATAAATAAATCTTGGGAACATATTCATGAGCAAGAGAGAATTGCTAAGGAAACTATTATGGTAATGAAAGAAAAGAAAGTTGAGAAGTTAAAATGCTTAGTGAAGTAAAGGACCATTGCTTGACTTAGAGAATTGTAGCTTGCATGAATTAATATCTATCTTACAAAAATTTGCAAGTGATCCTTCATAATTAACCAAGCTGGTTTTGGTTCTTATATTGCTAATCATGTGTTAAAAGAAAAGATTGCTAGGTACAACCAAGAGGCTATGATACCACCTAAGCTTGGGGATATATGGATTCCCAAAGTCCTAGTAACCATTGGAAAAGAGACACACCATGCTATACTTGATCTAGGATCTAGTGTCTCTGTTTTATCTAAAGAACTATATGAAGTACTTGAATTGAAAAATCTTGAAAAATGCTCTATTGAACTTGCACTTGCTGATGATTCCATTAAACATGCTTTAGGAAAGTAAGTGATGTTATGGTAGAGTTACATATGACATTTGTGCCTGTTGATTTTCTAATCATGGATATGGGGAATAAAACCTCTAGTCCAATTATTCTTGGAAGACCTTTTCTTCGTACTACAGGTGCTATCATTGATTCAAAAGAAGGGAATGTGAAGTTTCAGTTTCCACACAAGAAGTGCATGGAACACTTCCCAAGGAAGAGGGCACATCATTCAAGCTCCCTCATGAGCTTCGTCCACAATAAACATCAAGTAAGAAGCCTAGCTATATGGCTATAAAGAAAGCGCTTTACGGGAGGCAACCCGGTTGTTTTTATTTGTGATTTTCTTTGTGTCCTCTTGCTGTAACAAGAGACTTAGTGTTTAGTTTAGTTTCTGGAATTTTTAATAAAGTGCCAAGTTTTACTCATTTTGGTATGAAAAGTTGCTTATAGCGTTCGGAGATTTATTCCTGCACGAATCTGTGCACGGTATGATTTTTAATTCTTATTCTGTAACTCCGAATGAGCTCATATTTAAACTGTAGTGCAACTTTTCCTCTGTATGCATGAATTTTTCGGAATTTTCCGACAAAGTTAAGTAGGGTAAAAATACGTTTAGCTGCTGCTGTTTTTCTGGACAGATTCTGTCCCATTTTGTTTGATGCATGCTTAGAACTTTTAATGAATCTTTTTGATCCAATTGAGTTTATGAGTAGGCATACAACATTATACTTTCTGGACATTCATATGAATTTTTGTCTAAGGATTATATGCAGCAAGAAATCTATTTGTTTATCACTACTAATGTGCCCCACAGAAAAAGAAATGGGAGAAACGGTGTTTTGAAGTTTTTTCACAGGGATTAGAGGAGATGCACCAAGAGCTATCCAAGGATGGTGAAGACCATAAGCTTGGGGATGTGAAGACAACCCCACTGGACCTACACACTCTCGGTTTGCACACGTCTAACTTCTGTTTTTCGATCGAAACACTTTATCGCATAAACTTGGAGCGTCTTTTTGTTTGTTTAGGTTAGATTTTTATTTTGTGAGACCACCACACTATCATTTATATATGAGAGAGCTACTGGAAATTTGGGTTGAATTATGTTGGATGCTATTATAAGATTGGGAAAAGGGATGGGAGTTAATTTTAAAAGATACATATAATTGCATGATTCATGAGCTTGTTAATGTAATAATTTGAATTTTTATCAAGAGCTATCTTTTATTCATGTTTTGATGCTAAATGTTTTTACCTTGTTTTAACATGGATTAGTTAGTTCTATGGACACTCATGCATGCATTTAGATGGTCAACTTTCTCCCTCTTGCTAGCCCAAAAATTCCAACAAGCAAAAACTTGTTTCCAACACCTTCAACCAAAGTTTTTCCAGTGAGTCCACCATATCTACCTATTAGCTTTATGCTATTCCGAGTATGTTTATCATGATATTTGTGTTATCTATACCTCTGAATGAAAATGCTTATGTTGTTAATTGTTGTGGGAAAAGTTGGTTATAGCTCTCTCGAACTTGATGCACACTTTACTTTCATTGCATAAATAAAATATGACCCATTGTGATTAAAATTATGATGTTGTGGACTTGACAAATGTCTTTGGTTGAGAGTTAGCTCATATGTGCTGTCACATGGCAAGCTTTCAACATTGCACATCATCTCATTTAGTTGATATCATGTACTTTTGTTTATGGATGCTTACCATGGGTGAAATAAATGTGGAAATGAAGTGAGTTTAAATGAGTTTGTATAAATGGTTAGAGACGCCTGGGCCGCTAATCTAAGCCATGCATCATTCATGGTGGAAATTTACTTACATGCTATGGTGAACCTTCTGTGATACACCTTACAATAAAAAGCTATCAATGGTAAATAAAAAGGGTGTTGAGATTGTTCATTTGTTTGTTTGTCTTGTCATTTTGATATGGGCTTGTTCCATATCCTGGGACAAGAGGTACCCCAGTTGACGCTCTTAATGATACTATTATTACTTACAATGATATTTAACTTGAACTTGCTTTGTTTTCCAAGTTGAGTAACACATGGAGTAGGTACTTGTATTCAAGGGGCATGAGACTTTCAACCTGTACTTTGTCAAGCACACTACTCGTATTGCTTTCACTTTAAACTTAATCATTCAAGATGCTATGATAGGGGAATGAGAGCTTGACACCAAGGATTACCATATTACAATCATTGACTTAAGTAGAGAAGTTCAGAAGTTAGATGAAATTTATTCATGCTTTACCTCTACTCATATATATATCTTTCCAAAGTGTCCACCTTTTATATTCAGATTTTCATCAATACTCTATGACCATTGTAGGATGTTCTTCTTATTATTATGCATACATGTGGTCCATAGTACTTCTTCTCTTATGTTACACTTTGTGAATTATCATTGAACATCCTTGCATTGAATACTTGATATCACTTCATAAACTATCTTGCATATTGCTACTCCTTTTAAGAATGAATCATTTGACTCTATGTAGCAATAGTAATCATCTTTGATATCCATTGATAGTATTAAATTGCAAAGTCCATGTTAGTTTTATCACCTTCATACTCGAGGACGAGTATAGGTTAAGCTTGGGGATGTTGATGCATGTAAAATGCATACATGAACTTTGCATTATTTTTACTTATATTCCAGTCATATTTGCATCATATAAGGGTTATATCACTGTTTTATAATGATTTTGGGAATATTTGATATGTTTCCTATTTTTATGGAATTAACCCTGCGCAGGCAGAAAACCCTATTTCTATATTTTAATGTTTCAGGGACCCAAACGACGTCCAAATGACCTGGAAATTTACGAGCATCATTTTTGGAAGGAACAAAGCGTGGGAGCGAAGGAAGCAAACAAGCGGAGGCCCGAGGGCCAGATGAGTGGGCCCACGCGGCCCTGTACCTGGCCGCGTGGGACCCCCTTTTGGCCTCGGAGCTCCGTTGCCGTCGATCTTTCCTCCACCGACTCCGTTTTGACCTAAAAACGCCTATAAAAATAGTCCCCGACGTTCTCTGGAAGGAGCGCCGCAGAAACACAGAAACACCGAAACAGAGACCTGGAGCTGCAGATTGGAGGGGGAAAACTCCGGCGGGGCGCTGCCGGCGTGGTCTCCATCTTCTCCAACGACTTCTCCACCGTCTCCATGATGAAGAGGGAGTAGTCCACCTCTGGACTATGGGTTTGTGGAAGTAACTTATGTATCTCTCTCTCTCTGAGCTTCACTAATTAGTACCGTATGAGCTGCTGAACATGATTACGGTCATCTATGTAATACCTTTGTGGTGGATCTTTTTATGAGTTAATATATGTTTGAGATTGCAATGGTTTTGTTTCAGTTATGAAAGTAGATGCATATTATGTACCCCGTTCTTATTTACTTGTCATGATCAAGCATGTTTATGAGAGCGTGTGAGGGGGAACGTGTGCATTAGTTGGAGTAACGGGGGGTGGCTAGTGCAGTGAACGTGAGAGAAAGTTCTGCGATCCACTTGGGTGTTTTACCTTACTTTGTTGCCTCACTAGGGATAAAAAGAAATACCATGCTACCGGAGATGTGGGTGTGACCATTGCCACTACTCCATGACTAGATCTAGCATGTTCTTATTTTAACTTCATGTCATGATACTTATTGCTATACTCTGAGTTATCTTAATTACTGAGGTGTTATGATTTAGTTCGCATCTTGGTGGAGTATAAGAGAGACTAATAACCAAAAGGTCTCTATGTTAGGACGTGATGCCCATATAATTATAACTTGTCATTAAACTGTTGTGTTGCAATCTCATATGTCAACTCTAGTGTTCCATTGTCTACCACTTTATTAAAGAGAGAGTGCATTTGTGAAACCATGAACCCCGGTCCATTTTTAATCATAAGAAACACCTTTCCAACCACTTTTACCACTTTTCCATTTTCTGCCATTTAAAAATCCGAAAATAAAAAACACTTTTACATCTTGCATTCATCATATAAAACCCAAAAATATCATTTATCATTGCTACCACCATCCTTGCATATTTATTTACCACCATTGCATATTTATTTCTTGTTTGCATTGCATATTATCTTGATATCATTCTCACACCTTGTGCTTGACAACCACTAGGTGAGGTTGAGGACCAAAACATTTACTTTGTTTTGTAGGTAACCAAAAGAAGGATAGGAAAGATAAATCTTCACTACTGATTCCCCGAGAGTTCGATATTAAACCCTCGAGTCACCCTCGTGGGGAAAACACGTCTTCCACTTACTACACACTCTGCACTTGGAGTCTCAACCTAACCCATTACATTTCACAGGTAACTACGTGAAGGGCCATCAAGAGTGCTTTCTGGCGCCGTTGCAGGGGAAGATACGAAGCTTCCTGCAGAATATTTTTCCCGTCAACTACACGCCATCAG